>VZTL01062360.1:279343-296767 GCA_013400535.1 Scopus umbretta | reverse complement strand
GGGTCTTATTTGCAGCCTGGGCTGGTACGAGCCGTTCTGCTATTCTATGTCCCAGTTCTGCAAAGGGAGCGCTGGCGATAAAACCACGTGTAGTGTGGGGAAAGAGAATTAGTTCAATCACGACCCCGAGCAGTGCTGCCCCAGCTCCCTGCCCTCTTACCCCTTTGCATGCTCATTTCTGAGGAGGCTGTTCTCATGGACGCAGGGGCAAGAGCAAGGCAGGCAGCGTACACGTGGAAAAAGTCATGCTAGCATGAAAAAAATACCCATGGAACACCTCACAGACAATATAGAACAAAAAAAATATATATTATAATATGTCTGGAATACAATAGAAGCAAAATCTCCTGGCAGCAAACATTCATGCACTTGACTGCCAAGAAAAAAGGACCTTACAGAAGATGAGACATGAAAGGGATCCCTGCACAAAAACTAAAAGTCGGAACACAATGGTATATATTTCAGGCATATGAAAAGGAAGTGCGACAGTAATACTAAGGAGACAAGATACTCTAACAGAACGGGGAGCTGAGGAGAGAAGAAACTCAATCAGCAGTAACACAGGAGGCTTGGAGAAGGCAGCTCTTTGAATGGATCGGAGTCCTTTTTTTTTTAAAAAAAAAAAAGCAATTCTGCTTTTATTTCATTTTTTTTTTCCCTGGGAATTAATCTTTCTCCATTTTTCTCAGCTCGTACAGCAACAAGGGAGCACATGAATAATACATTGCCAAGACCAAAAAGATACCAGGTGCTTTATGCACGGGAACTCGCAGCATTAATAAAAATATTATGCTGTACAAGGATGACGCTGCTGGCTTTTGGCACTGGCAAGGGGTGCGCAGGGGAAACGGGAGCCGGGGCGAGGTGAGGAGTGGGTCTGCTGCTGGGTGAGCTCCTCAGGAGAGACCGGAGGGTACGGAGAAGGAGCAGAGCAAGACGGGGCCGCATCCAGGGCGGCGCAGGAGCTCGCGCTTGCGTCTCACCCGGGCTGGTGCCTATCAAAAATAGGCTTATTTCTGTCAGTAAAGATTTGCAGCGACTCTTATTGCAGTCCCAAGGATTTTGCATCTGTGTGGGGCTTGCTGTGATGCTTGCGGGAGTCTTTCCAATGCAGAAGGCGCTGGCGTTTGCTGCGGGTACCGCCGATGGTGCTGCGAGGGAGGGATGCTCACAGAGAAATCCCCGAGCTGCTTCCTCGCTGTCATCCCGGTGACAAGGAGGGAATTCCCAGCTGGGCGTCTTGCACATCTCTCCCCTGTCAAACCTTAGCAAGACTCTGTGCCTAGCCTTAGAACAATTTTTTTTTTGATATGTGTATATTTAACAAAAGAGATTATTTTTGTCCCACTAGAGTGACTTGAGCTGGTGCTTCAAGGGGAAGAACCTATCACTGAGCTAAAACTGCAGGAGTTGTCAGCGCCTTGACTCTCCTGGTCGAATGAGTTGGTGCCAAAGCGCTGCAAGAGCTGATTTTTTTTTAAAATTAAATATTCAAATACAGCTGAAGGGCTGAAGCCTGGAGTTTTTCTGTCCTTGGAAGGTATGAGAGCCCAGAGGCAGAGACCAGGGCTTTCCAACAGTTTGATGGCTCTATATGAGAGGCTAAATTCCTCTTTAATAGGTTGTTCGCTCTATCCAAGATCAGAGAGCTCGCCTTTCCCCTCACTCATCCCCGGCAAGGCCCTGCTGACTGCAGTTCAAGCACATACATTATTTTTAATGATGTCCTGTAACAAGAAGCCTCCCGCAATCAGCCCGTTCAGATGTGGAGCCTCTAAAGGATGGCTCGGAAAAGCTGAAGTGCTGAAGCATCTTGGGAAGAAACAAAAACCTCTGCCAGGCGTTTCCATGCTGTGGCAGCGCTGGTCCTGCAGCCACGAGATTCCAGCCCTGATGCCACAGCCGAAGGTTGGGAGGGGGCATAGACTTTATTTGCCTGTGCTTTCCTCCATCAAACATCATTTTGGAGCTCAGAAGGCAGCAAGGGAGATTTTTGGTCTTGACCCAGCGTGGCTTTGTTGATGCTACTTGCCCTGAAGCCGGCATTTGGCTGCAATCCCGTCGGCTGACAGGCCTTCAGAAACAAAATACTCAGTTCAGGGTAGCCTTTTATTATTAGTTTTTATTTGTTTCGCAAGGAGTGAGTCTTCAAACAGAAAACCCTGGTGCTATTTTAGTTGAATTTACCCTGCAGGGCAGGAGAAGGGTAAGTAAGGATGAGAGGATCGCATTCCCTGGCCAGAAATTCCCAATATCTAGAGCTAAATTCAGCTTGTCTCTCTAGCAGTGGCCTGGCCAGGGGTATAATCTCACACAGCTTGTGCTGAAGATGAGTCTGCAGAAATGCAAGAGACTGGCAAAGGCGAGCGTAGCTCCTAGGAGCATCCCGGCCCCGGGGACGCGCGGGGAAGGTCCCGGTCTGGCAGCTGGTAGCGAGCTCTTCCCGCGCTGGAAGAGCAGGGAGATGAGGACCTGGGGAGGACAGGACCTTGTTGATTTGCCTGGCTGTTACTTTGTTTACCTGTCCTAATGTTTTTTATGGGGCTGCCATAAAAAAAAAAAAAACCACCACTCATTAGACAGTGTTGATTTTCATTAATGTTGATTCACCAAAAGCTTAATCAATCTTCTGTGACCAACGACCTGGTTCCCGAGGGAGAACAAAGCTGTTGAACAAATTAGCCTTACAGATTGGAGGCAGAGCTTGCAGATGCGACAGCCTGGGTACCAAAGTGGGCGGTGTGTGGATTCATGTAACATGCCCAGGAACAATGGCACTCAGCTGCCTTTTTTCTTTTCTTTTTCTTTTCTTTTTTTTTTTTTTTTTTTCTCCCCAATTTACATCTTGACTGAAGCATGCTGAACAGCCTTCCCTGTTACGAGCCCTGCTGTCTGCAGGCACGGGGATACGGAGCAAGAAGAAGAGCTGGTAATGGACTCAGCTGAAATGCAGATGCTCTGTTTGCTACCCGGCTCTGCACCGCGTCCTGGCGTGGCCCTCGAGTCCCTCATCTCTCGGTGCCGCGGTGCCTTGCCCTTAAGGATGAGCGCCATGCTTTTCCACCTCCCGGGGGGCTGCGAGGGTATAACCGCATCGATCGGAGAGGGGTTGGTTTTGCAGCGAGAGGTTGTTTAAAAACAGGCGGCACCAAAGTGTTCTCGTCATCTCTGCTAGACCGACCTGCTTGTGGCATGGTCGCTGGGAGAGGAGCCTAAATGCTTTGAATGTTTTCCATAAACGGGAGGGGATATCCTCAAGCGGTACCCAGGGAGGGGATGAGATGCTGCTAAACACATCTAGGAGGACTGATCCGGACCCCATGCTCCGGGAGCAAGGTTCTGCAGCATCCCTCCTGGCAGAAGGTGATGGGACTTGATCGCGAGGAGCTGGGGAAGATGCTCTGTCCCGCTCCCTCTGGCTTTGTAACATCGAACCGGTGTTGCTCGGAGGCTCTGCAACCCCTTCCTCGTGCTCCTCAGGGCTTGCAGACCCACCGACTCACTTCACACCAGCTGCCGCCCGGCCGTCAGGGCAATAATGACTTTCCTTCTCTCTCCTGGGCTGGATTTGAATGGCTGGTCTGGAGGTGAAAGGCCCCCGTTCCCATTACCGATCCAATTTCCTGGACTTTTACCGGGTAGATAGGAATTGCCAGAGCGGAACAGCCTGATGGGCCATCGAGCCCGGTGTCTCCTCTCTGACAGCAGCTTGTGTTTGGTGTGTAATTAAAAGCCTTTGTACTATTTGACTTGTAATTTAATATCACGCTGCCACATACATATCTCATTCAAGAAAAAAATAGGCCCTGACATGTACAAAGACAGAGACAAGCCCCCTTCCTCGCATGCTACGTCCGTGGGGTCAGCTCTGCAACCACGCTGTGCATCACTCGCTGTGCGCGGGCAGGGACCCCGTGCCATGAGCACGCGTTTCATGCAAAGTTCAGCGCGCCTAGCGGGGATGCTTCCCGCTGGCATAGGGGAAAAATTTGGGGAGAGCAGTGTTTGCAGGGAGCGGCGTTGTGGCTGCTGCTGGGGGAGTTGCACTGTGATTTATTGGGTTCTGCTGCAAACAGTGAGATTAAGGAAAGCGCCTTAAATGGTCCTTAAAAGCTGGCTTTGGTTGAGGAGATGAGCCCGTATGATTGCACGCTGTCTGCCTCAGCGCGGGCTCGCTTGAGCCCCTCTCGGCCGACGTTGCTGCCTGACTTCGCGCTGGAGCAGATAAGGAGAGTGCACAGCCCTATCCATCAGCTCCGCCGCAAGGGCAGGACGGGGAGCGGGCGGCAGTGCCGCATCAAGCCGCGCTCAGAGGGTTTGCTGCCAGATGCGCGCCTACTCCCGTAGCCTTAACGGAGGAGTTGGGCTGCTTTGCTGTGCGGCCATAACCACGTGGGAGATTGCAGTCTCTGTACCGTGGAGTAATGGGAAGCGATGCTGCTCCATAGGGACGTAGTCCGTGTGGTGCTTTGCCTATAGCTTGCCCTTTGCTCTGCTGATGGGTTGGTGGCCACCCTCGCCGGAGCGGCTGTTGGTCGTTGGAATTGCACATCCGAAAATGCATGGGGCTTTGGGATCCAGGAGGCGGTGCTCGAGTCGGAATGAGACAAGTTGGGTGCAGAGGACTGGATGCGAAAGCCTCTGAAAGAAACCTTGGGTGCAGAGGACTGGATGCGAAAGCCTCTGAAAGAAACCTTTGCAGGTCTCAAATCATTCTGCTTTTGATCAGAGGCAGAGAGAACCCCTGAAACTCCATTTTAGTGGGACGGAGCTGATGCTGAAAACCTTGCGCTGGCCATTTTGCAAGGATAAAGCTCACCTCAGCGGGGGTTGCTCGGTGAGGGTTTGCATCAGCAGCAGGGCTTGCCAAGCCCCTCTCTATAGGGGGGCTCTACTTAAGACTGATTAATTTGCCCACCTGAGTGCTTTTCCCTCTAATTGACTGAACCGACAAGAAAACAAACCTGGACTGATCAATAGAGAAATAATTTTGCAAATTGTGGGCATAAATCATTCCCGATTGGCGTGTGCTCACGTTTGTTAATGAATAAACCAAACTGAATCAATTTTCTTTATTAAAACACAATTGTTTCATCTATTATTACTTTAGGCAGGTGGTGTGAGGAGGGGACAGTGGCTGCTCGCCTGCAGGACGTTTGCTGAGATATGACCAGGGAACCGCTGGTTCGGGTGCCTGCACCCCACGAGCGAGTGCACCGTGCCTGTGGTCCGCGTGTGCGCGCCCTGGGCAGGCGAGCGGAGCGGGGAGCATCTTCTTTCGGGAAACCGTATGCCAAGTGTTGTGGGGTATTAATTAGCCCTCGTTACGGCGGTATTGCCATCTGCAAGGATAAAGGAACCGGGTGGCTGCGCCGATGCTTTGTGTCACTGCTGTCGTTGCCTACCGCTCAGGCTGCGGTTGCTCAGCCCCCAGGATGGGAGCCCCGTGGGCTTTTCCAGCCCTGATCTCAGGTGCTGGCTATTCCAGGTGGCTTATCCCGCTGCTCGCTTCCCTCCGGCAGATCCCCCTTCTTGGTGTGTGTATGTTTTGTCGCTGTCAGAGCTGGAATGGGCCAGCAATAGATGCCTTGCTCTGTCCTTGGGCCTTTCCCATCATCAAAAAGTGGGGATTTCCCCCCCTGTAAAGCACTTTTGGGTCCAGAATGGTTCTGATCTGCATCTGGGCATCCAAACTGCTGCCCTGCTCAGAGGTGAAAAGCCTATTCCCTCAACAATAGGACAAGGATCAGGGCTGCTTTGTGTCCTGATTTACAGCCTTTCTGGCCAGGAGGAGAGCTTCTCCGGGTCATTTGCCTCTTGCTATATGTGATAACTGCCTTACGGGTGCCCTAAGTGTCTGTTTAGGGAGCCCCATCTTTTTATTGGTTTTTGAATAGTACAAATGAACTAATAACAGTGCAACAATAAAAACGGGGGGATAAATAATCTGGTACTTGGCACGCTCAGCTGAATGGGGCCGAGTGAAATGCAGTGCGGATGCATGCCCAGAGAAGGTCAAGTTTTTAAATCTAAACTGGAGCTAAGTAAAATATTGGCTAACTAACTGGATTCCAAAGCTCATAAAATGTTGATAGTGCTGACTGTCGGCTGGAATATATCTCCTCATCTTTTAGATGGGGAGCTGGTGCTTTCCTTGATCTTCCCTCCCTGGGGAAATGCTCCTTGGGAGCAGAAGGGAGCCTGTCAAGTGGCTTGTTTTCCTCCGTGTTGGCAGGGCAGAGCTGGAAAGGTCACTCAGGTTAAGAGCAGCAGTGAAAGCTAAGCTACAAGCAGTGCTTCAAGTTGCCGTGCTTTGATTTCTCAAGCTGAGCCGTGGGCTGGGGTGGTTGCGGAGGATGCTCGGGAGAGGATCAGGGCTCCGACACTGGCTGAGTGTTTTCCTGCTGGTGTTGAGCAGAAGGAGAGGGGGTTTGGGTGCAGGTGGTGGGAAGGTGTGTGCCCGTCTCCTTAGCTGGGCCCTGGTGTCCTCCTGCCATGCAGGAGAGCACCCTTGTAGTTCATGTTCTTGGACTTTGTCTGGCATGGACTTACCGTCAGGACGGATGTAGTTCCAGATGAGACCTTCCAGTAGATCATCTATAATGGCTTAATAAATCTGAGGATTCAGGTTGATGAAGAAACTGCTTGCGCTGCCCCTCCTCTACCCCGGCAGAGCCCACCAGCTCCTAGGGAAGGGCAGGTTGGTACCCGGGGGACCCGCCGCTCGCTTGGCTGCTAAAGCAGCGTTGGGTGCAGGAGCTTCAAACTGCAGAGCCTGCAAAGCTTCGGGCTGGGGCCTGAACCAAGCTGCTCCTACAGTACAGAAAATAATAGTGCCTATCACAAAGAGGTGTTGGGAAGACAAGTCAGTTAATGTTCGTGCAATGCTTTGAAACAGGGAGGCTTTTGAAGTCGGGATTCGGTTCTTTTCTTTCCTTTCTTCTTTGTTCCCTTCAGTGCTCTCTAAGGAGTGTGGCTCAGTGGTGTGCTGGTATCAAGGTTTGATGGCCTCTTGCTCCCTGGGAGAATTACGTTCTCCCTCGATGGCTTCACTTCAAGGCAGCGTGTTCAATTGGTATTCTCTGTATGGCATTTGCTCTTGCACATAGAGCATTTTTATTCAAATAATGGTATTGATCGTTGAAAATGTAATGGAGAAAATAAATGAAAACAAATAAACACAGAAGATTTGTACTAAACTTTTTCAAGGTCTGGTTCTGAAAGTCAAGGAACCATCTGTGTCCTCTGTAGGAGCAGTGACTGGTATCTCCTTTATTAGCTTGTAGTTGCAGGATGCCGACGGCAGCAAAAGGATATAAATACGCGGATGGTAGGGGCAGACACCTGCATGTTAATACCGACCACAACCATGTGTGGTCTACCCCAGTTATGAAGAAATCCTGGCAACTAGACCCAGCAAATGGGGTACGGCACCAGCGCAGCTCCTGGCAGAGGAGATGGACTGCTGCATCTCCTCGCCAGGGTGCTTTGTATGGTCTGCTTGGCCTGGTTTGGCCAGGCTTTTAGCCTGCAATAGGCTTGAAAGATCTAGGCTGATGTTTTGGGTCACGGTCCATCTTCTATCATTTATTGACTTGAAAACTGGCGTAACAGCCCTGCTTTTGCATTTGTTGCCAGGAAAGTCATCAATAGTTTGAAGCATCGGAAGCATCATACTCATCTCATACCAGTTGATGAAGAAGACTTCAGCGTAGAGCAGAACTACAGCTTCAAAAATTACTTTTTCCTCCCTTGAATAGACATTTCACTGATATTTCTTGCTCCTTTGAGAGTTTTGTGCTGGGGAGAGACTCTCATTTTTTGTTACAAGGCAAAAAGCATTGTCTGAAAGAGTTGGAAGGACTATAATTTTAAACTTGTGGGGTTTTAAAGGTGAGTTGCTTCAGCAATACTGTATTTTTGCACCCAAAGGATAGGACTTCCTTGTTCATATTGGACTAACTGTTTTTAGGTAAAAAAAACACCCAAAGAAACAAAAGTGCAGTCTCTCCTTGAAGTGCCAGCTGGGTTTAGGGATGCCCTTTCCCATTTGGTGCAGAAAGACTGCTGGGGTGTAGAGACAGGATGGCACATCCAGCAAGGAGCAAATGCCCCAAAATTGCACTCCAGCCTTTCCTCTGACCTGTTCCCCAGCCACAGGGAGCCATCCTCTCCCCGATCAGATGTGGCCTTCAGGTGCTCCAGGTGGGCTTTTCACCAGGGTCTGGTGCGTGGCTCCTGCAAGGGCTTGCGTGGCAGCATGCGAGTGATGGAGTGTGCCAGAGGAGCTGGCCAGTTCCAGCTGACAAGATAATGAACTGCCAATAAAGCATGGGAGAAAGGGAAATCCATGATAAATCCACCTCTCATGCGCTGCTGAGGAGATGGATAAACTCCTTCTCTCCTCCTGACAGCGGGATTTTTCTCTCCCGTGCCCGCTACAAGAGGCGCAGCCAGGATGTTGCTCCCACTGTCGCCGCTTGCTGCCCTCCTCCGGCACTGGCAGACAGACGGACGGATGCACACACACGGGGGGGTGTGCATCATCACACCACGTTGCATTGTGTCCTCCCAGTGGGCTGCGCGTGGTTGGGGATGGCACAGAATCAGCAGGGCCCATCCCTGGCGATGCCACGTCCCTTCATAGGGCTGTGTTTCCCATCAGCATTCCTTAAGGGACTTGTCAACCCCTTGTGCTTGACGGGTGACAATTAACGTGAGGCTGTCAGGCTCTTGTTCCCCTCCTTTGGGGTGGGGGGCTCCTTCTCCCTCTCCTCTCGCTGTGCAGAGGCTGAAGCTGCTTCCCCAGCCGGATGCCCCGAGGTGCAAATCTAATCCCAGCTCCCCAAGCCAGACCTTGCTGCTCCTGTTTCTTCCATCGCTGTCTTCATGGGGATGTGATGCAGTCTTAAATTTTCCCTGAAATCAGTGAAACACACGTGCTGGTGACTCCACTGGGGTCAGTGGAGCGGTTGGAGGTGGAGAGCTGGGTGATTTTTGGGTGCGGATTGTGCACCCCGTAGTGCATTAGTAGGGAAGAAGAACAGGAGATGAGGGGCATGAGAAAAGCAATTTAGCGCGGGGGCCATGGACTGGAATAATGAGGGCGGTGGCAGGTCGGCGTTGGGGTGCATCGCTGGAGCCGAGCAGCCCGTAGCACAATGCCTTTAGGGGTGTCCTGCGAAGCGTGACGGAGCCGTGCCGCCTGCCCGGGCTGGGGTCAGGCTCTCGGCTCTCCCCAGCTTTGCCCAGCATCTCAGAAGAGGTTGGCCTTGTATTTTCAGTGCACTCGCTCTCCCAACTCTTTTTTTCCATGTCTGATTAATAAATCATGACGTTTGCCCAAGACTCCCTCCATCCCCACCCAAATACAAACATTCCCCGTCACTGCCACCTTGCAACTAGCAAAGCTGCTCCCTCTGACAATCAATTACCCTCCGGAGATGAAATTATTGTTTAATAGCTTTTGGAACAGGCTCCTGCTCTGACATTCATCACAATCAATAATGCATCAGCGGGGACAAAAGAAATTACCTGCCTCCTGCTAAGTGAAAGAGTCCATTTGTATTCTGCACGGCCCCTTCACGCCCACTGAGCCGGCAGCCACGGGTGGATCGTGCCGACGGCATGGAGGGCGGCTGGTTCCCCGCTGAACTCCAGCAAAGTTTGCTAAAACTTCATCGTCGGCACTTTTATCAGCAGGGCTGGGTGTGAGAGCCAGGATTCGGTGATGGAGGATGCTTAGGGATGGGGATGCAGGTGAAGGGTATGGTTTGGGACAGGCTTTCCTTAGGATAAGGTTGAGATTTCAGTTGTGCCTTGCTGAAAATGCAGCAGGGATGGAAAGCCTCGCTGCTGGACTAATGAGGGCATCCATGGTGGGGAGTTAATGCATTGGGGCAGGGTGAGGGGTGGCTGCTGGGCTGGCAGGGCTGTGGAGGCACTGGGAGGGCTGGAAGGGGTGCTAGAACCACGGCAGGGGAGCTGAGGAGGCAGCAGGTATGCCTGAACGCGTGTGAAGCAGTATTAATCCTGGCCCAAGTTGCCTTGCAGGCATCCTCTCCCCGCAGAGATCACTGCTCACCATGGCTGTAGTTTGGTCCTTATCTCCAATAAGGCAGGAAGCCGCTTTGGTCTTTGCTCAAAGCTAAGAGGGCAAAGCGTCCTCCGAGGGTTAGCTCTGATCTACCTAACTCCTCTCCTGAGATGTGGCATGATATCAACGTGTCCCTGCAAAGGGATCGGCGTGATCGATGCAGCTGCAATGTGAGCAGCGCGTCTCTTAATGTGTCTGCAACACGGTGTGTCTGCAGCCGAGCCTCCAGGTTATTCAAGGCCCTCAGCGGGGGGGGGATCACCGGGTCCAGTGGGTGTTGCTGCAGCATTAGCGAGTGGTGCTGCTTCCCGGCAATCCCAAAGAAAGCACTTGTTACAGCAGGCTGGGTATCTGCAGAGAAAGTTTTGCTTTTTCTGCCTGTATATCTTCAGATAAAGAGCACAAATACCCAACAGGCAGAGGATGGTCCCGGTGCTGCTTCCTTTAACGTGACTTTTAAGGTACCAGGTCTCCAGCAGCATCCCGGCGTATGCCATGGCCCGTGCCCTGGAGGCTCTCGCGGTGATTAGGTAGCATTATTTTAAGTGGCCGTCCCAATTAGAGATGAAGTGGGGAGCCTCATCAGCTCAGCGCCTTGAACACCACTTGATTGCTATTGTTTGTTTTCCCACCTCGGCTGCCGCTTTACCTTCAGCATAACTGTGGGAGCCGGGATCAGCCCGGTGATGGATCAGGTAGGATCAAGTGTGCCGGGCAGGCTGCCGAGGTTCCCTGTTCCTGCGGTGCTCTGAGCAAGGCGAGCCCCTGCACTCAGATTCTGCAAGCCAAAAAAAAACCCCCAAACTACCTAATTCTTTCTTTTATTCCTTGAAAAATAATATCTTTGATAGAGAGCCTGTTTCCACAAAGAGTTTGAGAATTTGGCAGTCCCTAGGGCTTCCTAGGAAATAGCTGGCTCCCAGTGGGGAGATGGTGTGTGATCAAAAGCACTTAATTTCTCAGTTTCCCCAGGCTGGCACTTGCGTTGGCCCATTGTGGGGCTCTTTGCTGCTGGTCGCAGCGCACGGGCACCTTTTCTTCCATCAAGGGGTATAAACCCCGAAGAGCATCCTACGCAGCATCAGTGCTGCGTGGTCCTGAGTAACACCACACCACTGCAAATGGAGGACTGCACAGCAAAGAGAAGCCTTTCTGTGATTTTTTTTTTTTTCTTTTTTTGTTTTTTTTGGGGACCCTGCATTGGCTCCTTGCTGGAGGTGGGTTGCACAAAGAGGTTCGCCTTGCTGTTCAGCTCCAAATGCATTGCCTTGAGGGGTATCTCCTGGTTTGGGGGCTTGCTGGCGATCAGCCCTCGCTCTGTGACTCCTGAGCGGCAGCAAGGAGATGTTGAGCGAGAAGCGAGCAAACACCGAGGCTGGGAAAGGAGAGAAGGCAACGGGAGAGGCAAGCGACATTCACACCGGCACCATGTTTAGCTGTAATCTAACATGACTTTCCCCTCTGTTGGCAAAGGGGCGCACATGATGTTAACATTCATTATCATGTCATATTCGATTGACTGCCAGAACGCATTACGCTTTCTCCCGGAACGCGCTGAACGCTGACAAACCCCATCCGCTCGCTCCGCAAAGGCCTGCGCCTCTGGATCGTCGCGGCGTGCCGAGGAGGTGGAAGGCCGTCGATACAAACGTAACGAGCGTCCTTCCCAGGCGGAGGGCTCCCCGCTGCCGCCGCTCGTGGCAGGAGTTACCGCCCGGCTGGGACACAGCTGCGTGAGATGGCTTCTTTGCAAAAATAAATTCATAATAATGATAAAGAAAATAATGAAAAGGTAAGCAGGCTGCAGCGGGAGAGATGGCACTCTGGGTGTGTGCGTGCAGGAGCGTGCTACCGGATTATGGCTAGCGCGGTGCAAGGCAGGAGAGTGGTGCAGCAGTTTGATTCCCAAGGCTCAGTAATTGGGGATGTCGACTGCTGCCCAGCTGTGGAATGCTGCCTGCAATCCTGGAGGAGACCCTGTGTTTTGGAGCAAGCTGGGCTCAGAGCTTTACCCCTGTGTTATCACCTCTGTGCCCTGAGGGGAAAACAGGCGCTGTTTGCTCCCTGTGCAATAGGTACCAAGGAGTGAATCTCCTTTTCTTTCCCCAGGTCAAATTTAAACCCGGCAAGGGAGAGCACATCCCTGCAGTGTGCTGCACAAGTGTTATCACCAGGTGTTTTACGTGGATGTGCACACATATGCTTACACAGCGTGCAACTGCCTAGTGACTCCCCTGCACCCTGCCTGCCTAATGCTTCTCCCACCGGTTGTTCCTTCAACCTGTGGCACCTACAGACTCAGTTTTGGTCTCCAGACGGTCCGTGTAGCAGATATTCAGAAAACCAAAACCTCCAAAACCCCCTCTGGTGTTCCCCCACCGCAGCCCTTATACAATAACCACCCTTGCCCTGTTTTCTCCCAGGCTGAGGTTTCTGCAACTCTCCAGACTTTGCCCAAACTCCCTATTGATTGACTTGGTGATTAAGCCGTTGAATCAGCGCTGCCATATTTGTAGTGTCTAACTGTCATTTTTCTCCCAAGATCTTAAAAGGATTTTTAACTGTCAGCTATATCCTGCATATTTGCTCCTAATAATCAATATTGATTTTCTCATAATACCGTCCATCTAGATGCCATGCCTTATTTGTTGTAAGATTAGAATCTCGATGAGCTTATAAAATACAGCACGTATTTTCCTCACGTGGCTGCACGTGGGCATATGCAGAAATACCCTGTTAAGATAATTACCTTGCTCTGCTGGCAAAAAAAAAAAAATTGCATCATGCCCTGCAGTTACAAAAAACCCATCCAGCTCTGGCCACTTTGCTCCTGCTTTAAGGTGACCTGTCACTAACACGGGGAGAGAGCAACCCTGGCCCTGGGATGCTGCTGCCTGTAGGCAGTGCAAGTCCTGGCTGCTGTCGTTGCAGTTTTCTCATATGTGTGAGCCCGTCCGCGGAAAATATTGTCTGTTAGAGTGCAAATCCACGGTCTGTAAAGACTTTTAAAACAAGTTTTTTCCCTCTGTGAAGGGGCTGGTTTGCATAACGATCGTCTCTGACACAGAAACACAAATTCCCAGCAGGCTTCAAAGTGTGGGCTTGGGTTGGTTTGTTGCGATGGACACTGGTGTGGTTTTAGAAAGCATGAAACTGGGTTTACTGGTCGTGTTGAATCCCCCGATGCCTTGGGACTGGCCGAGAATCAAACTGTTCCGCTAAGCAATGAATACAGGACAGTAACGCTATCCCAAATACGTGGCTAATATGTTCTGCATGGCATTACCTGCCTAAGCGGTAAATGGTATTCTTATGTTGGGTGGGAGTTTTTTGAGGATCTTAAAGCTTTTTAGTGACTTTGGTCAGAGTATGGTGGGATTTGACTGGAGACCAGCTCCCATTTCCAAAGCGGGGAAAGATTTTCTATAAGGAGATGCAGTAGAGAAAACATTAAAACAAAAGGTGATTGAATGTGTCTAAAAATGTGCCTAGGAAAATACCGGTTTTTACCCAAACTGTTGGAAGAAAAAGTCGATTTTCCCATTTTTGACAGAGGACTGCCAGATAAGATGCTTCAAATCGGCTTATTGAATTATAAAATGCCGACATTTCGAAGCAGAACGCTTTGCTTTGAAGTGAAATGCTGAGATTTTTCATTCTGACATTTCCCAATTGATATTTTTGGTAACTTTCTGCACACCTGGTAAAAGTGAGATTGGGGGAAAAAAAAAATGCAAGGCATTAAAATAACTGAATTGCTGAATAGGTAAAAAATACCATTCTCTAGATAATTCTCATTAAAACCAGGCTGTTCGGTTTCTGCTTCATCTCTCCATCACTATTCTTAATCATGGCTCAAAGTACTCATCAGCCTGATCTTTTTTTACCAAGCATGGCAAAGGTTCCACTGAGTTTTGCATCTCTAAACCATCAGAAGGGCTTTCTTGAATATGAAGATTTTTCTGTTCTTTTCCACTCAAAACTTCCCAATTATTGAAATTAACTCCCAAAGAGAAGGGGGGAAAATCTCTTCTGCTTTGCGATGGTTTCGTATTCTTTTTCTTGCTTGGTATAAAAAATATTGCCTCCCTTTGGGTTTGCTGCGAGGGGGATTTCTGCGAGAAAACTTGATAAATATTCTCTATTCCATGCAATTCAATTTGGAGTTAAGCAGGATAATAAAGTTGTTTCTTTTGCCAGAAATAGCAACAGCAGTTGAGACGGAGTTGAGTTGCTTTAGTTCATTTGGGGTTTTTCCAATTCTCTGACGTTTGTCTAGGGTGGAGGGAGCAGAGCACAAAATGGGGGCCACCACAGAGCCTGGAAAGTACTGGGGGGAGGAAAAGAGATCGGAGAGATCTCCGATTCCTCCAAGTAGTCCATTTGTGTGTGTTCGTTTCCAAATCTCTCCTGGCAGAGGATATGCAGCTGCTTTCCAGAGGGTGTTTGGCCTTGGTCTTTCCCTGATGCTCGCTCCTCATCACCCCCTCTGTGGGCTCTTGGCCACGGGATGGGATTTGGCAACCTCCATCCTGCTACAGAGCTGCTTTCTGCAGCAACCTGAAGACGGGGAGGAGAGAAGGCTGGAGGGTTGTAATAGGCACCAAAAAATGCCTTAAAAAAAAAAAAAATAGAGAGGAATAAATACAACTAAGGAGAGAAGGAAAATTAAACATCAAAAGAAATGAAAAGGCAGGGAAAGACAAAGTGAACTTCTGCTTCTCAAGCTTCTTTTGTGGCGCGCTCCGTACATCCCACTTGGATTTCCCGTTGGTTTGGGGGCTGGAGGAGGGGGGCAGAAAGCTGCAGCTGAGCAAAGCTGAGCCAAGGATGCTTCGTATGGTAATAACCCCTCCCGAGACTCCCCGAGCGCCGTGCACATGAAAGCCCTGCCCCTGGCACTGCTGATTATACAGCTTCTAATTGTCTCCCATGCCTGCTCACAACATAAACACTGGAGAAGAGAGAAACCTAGATATTCTTTGCTGAGCTGGCCAAGCCAGCCAAGTTCCTAAAATAAAACCCCATTGCATTCGGGAAGGAAGAGTCGGGTCCAAGCGAGCCACGGGCCGTTCCCACGCCGGGGTGGACGGGTGGGCTGAGCACAGCTCTGGGCTATCGGTGGTGATGCCAAAGATCTGCCCAGCCCAGCGCCGGCGGGGAGAGGGACACGTGTTTGGGTTAGTTTTGGGTAAAGCTTCAGCTTAGCCGCATGTGCTCAATAAAGCTTTTAGTTCAATACCTCTTAATGCTAAGCCTCAGTGTATTAACTCAAGACTTCCTCGCGATGGGGGCATAAACATACATGAGCTCTTACTGCAGAGAAAACATTGGATGCTTCCCTCAATATAAGATAAAAGCCGGAGATGTTTTCTCTTGTATTCTCTCCTCCTACATATTGTCATCTAGTCAAAGGTGCCCATTTGTTCTGACTCATGTCTGGGACCTTTTTTGGTCCCAGGAGGACCGGCATCATCCCAGGGGTGATGAGGAGGGGGATATCCCCATCGCTGCCTTGTCCTCCCTCGCTCTCAGGGTCCGTTTGTGAATGCCTAGCCAGACGCTCCGCTCCGCATGACAAATATTTCAGGCAAGTGTTGCTCTCGCATCGTGTGCATTTGCAAAGGAGCAATTTATCAGAGCGATTTTTATCCTCATTAAGGCAAATTAAGCCCACAAAGCTGGCAACGGAAGGGGAGAGAAAAAAAAAAAAAATTGGTGTTCATGAAATATTTATTAAAAACAGCCATTGTAATAAATATTTGAAACCTGGTTATTAACGTTAAATCATATCAATGTCAAGTGCGTGTTTCACATCGTCTGTTCCGCTAATTGGGTGCAGGGGTCGGCAGACCCGTCGCGCCGCGGGGTCAGCCGGCGCTGGGCGCCTGGTGCCGACGGCGATGCTTTGCTTTCAGAGGGTGAGGGCGAAGCCTAAAAGGCAGTAGATGACAGAAATAAGTGGAAGGAGAGCAAGCCCGAGGGCTTGTTGCAAGTGGCGTGGCTCCTCCGCACCCGTGTCCCCGCGTGCGAGCCCCCGGTTGTAACCCGAACACCTCCGCGCGAGAGCTGATGATTATTTTCCAATACGGTGTAAGCACCGTGGCTCGCCGACGGGCCAAGGTAATTATCCCGAGGAGGTGCAAAATACGGGCTTGTGCTATAAACCACCCGTCTTCCCTCGATGCAAAATAAGAAAATAAATCTCCAAACTGGGATAATTGCACAGGCAGTAAAATCAATATTGATTATTAGAAGAGAGGGCAGGAGGCAGTAAAACTCGCTGCGGGGCAAAGGTAAGATTATTGCGGATAGCCGCGGTTGAATTGATGAACTGCGTGGGGGGACGAGGGCTTTTCCCCGGGGACGCGCGTGGGGTTTGGCCCTTCCTCGGGACCTTTGTCTCGACGCGCGGGTCTGTGAAGGATGATGGGGTGGAGGAAGGGGCTGTGTTTGACCCCGGGGGGCTCACGGTGGGCCTGGGGTACGTCCCCCTGTACAGCGGGACGTGCCAGCCTTGACCCTCGGATGGGGCTGGCAGGAGCCAGCTGAGATTTTTCAGAGGGAGCCCTGAAGAGGGGAAACCCCAAACGTTTGGCCCCTTTGCATTGTTTTCCCCAAGCTGTCGATGCCTGGGAAAAAATAATTTTAAAAAATGCATAAAAGTGTCAATTATTAACAGAAGCAGTCTTTGGTTCAGCTGGCCTTTTGTTTGAAACATCCTTTATATCTATTAGAAAACTGAAAAGCAATAAAAGCTTGAAATGGAAGCGAAACGCTTCGTTAAATCCCAAACCCGATTCCCATCTTTCTCCCCTTTCTTGCAATAGCTGCTGGAGATCGAGGTGCCTCGTGGTGCTCACGGACGTGAATGGGCTGCCTCGAATGGGTAGGGTAGAGACGCGGGCGTCCTTTGCTTTTCTTGCAAACCTACCCCTGCCTTACTAGACGGCCTTTGGCCAGTAATGCCTCTCCGTGCCTCAGTTTTCCTGCCTTGGATGTAGTTAATGCATGATTATTCAGAGGCTGGTGGTAATTATTTAATGCATAATTATTCAGAGACTAGTGGGAACATAAAGCATGCTAGGCAGCCGGACAGGCACCCAGGAGCTGCAGGCACGAAGCTCCTGGCTCCACAGCAGCCTGGTCCTGCTCATCCGCTGTGGGCACCGGCTCGGGGAAGGAGGATCCCGCTGCCGTATCGGCTCAGCTCGGCCCCCTCCCGGTGCGGGTGGACCCGTGGAGGCTCTGGTCCATCCAGTCCCCTTTGCAAAACACATTTTAGTGAAGCCAGCCCTCCAATCTGAGCGGTAGCAGGCTTTTTTTTT
>VZTL01062360.1:254135-279282 GCA_013400535.1 Scopus umbretta | reverse complement strand
TTTTTTTTTTTAATATTTGAAGTGAGCAAATAAATAAATGGTAATTTAGTCGTGGACCCAACCCAGCCTCCCATAAAAGCTGATGTAGGCCAGATTTACAGCACCGTGCTGAGATGCTTTTATTTGAAACAGAGCTTCAGAGGGGAAGCCATCTATCAGGCAAGGAGCTGGAGTGAATGAGATTTAAAAGGCAGCTTCCTTTTGTTCCCTAATAGGTTGGACACTTCGGTGTGAAAGTGGGGGGGGCGGGAAGGGGGAAATCAGAAGGTGTTAGGGATGACATTTATAATGGCAACACTGCACACCTATTTTGATAATAGGCTTTAAACATTTAAGAAGGTGAATCCTCTTATTTCCTGTGTTTATTTTCTCCATCGCTGTAAATTTATCAGTCGGGGTCGACTCTGCTTCAAGCTGTGAGGAACCTGATGTGAAACAAGAGACCCTGGGTCCTCGTTAGCGCAGGGAACCTGTAATTTCCCAGGTTGCAAATCTCCTGTGTTAATCTGAGTTGGCTTTTTAAGCTGAGTGATCACTGCCTAGTGGCCCTGGGCAGCTCTCCTCCTCTCCAGCATCCCTCCTCTCCTCTCGGTACTCGGCTGGGGCTAGCAGGTGAGATCCCTTGGCTGAGTGCATCTGGCACCGGCACCTTGCAGGACCACCGATGCTCTTACTGTCTCTATATCTGGAGGCAGGGGCTGGCCGGTGGCCACCTCCCTCACCTCTCTGGTAGCCAACCTTGGGCTGAAATCCCTGTGCTGGCCAGGCGAGGCTGGGCTAGACGTCCCCCCCAGGCCCCAAATTTACCAGTAAAGCTCCTTCTCCTGCCTTTTAGCTGGAAATCAGGGAGCTATAGCCTCATTTTCCTAAAAACTAATTTTCCCCTGGGAAAACCAGGCCATTGCGCTGCCTCATTTTTGGGCTGAGGTTGGGGCAACGCTCATCCCCCCCCATCCTGAAGCCACTGCTGCTCCTCTCCACACACGCAATGTCGTTTGCACTTGCTAAGGACTTTTTCCTCTGGAGGAGTACAGGCCAGTAATTCCAGTCTGCCAAAGAGAGCGGGAGAAAAAAAAAAAATCATTAGCTTTAATCTTTTCGAAGGGAAGAGCAGGTGAGGGAACAAAGGAACGGGGAAAGCAGAAAAAGAAAAGGGTGGACGAGAGGGTGTGGAAGGAAAGTCGGCGTGTGGTGAGATCAGATGGGAGAGACGGCTTTCAAGGGCGCAGACGTGAGGAAGAGGACAAAGGGCTGAAGGCAGGCGCTGACGGTGTCCAGGGAGGTGGAGTGCCAAACCTGGCACCTCTCATTTTGGGGGAGCTCAGTGCCACCCACATGGGTGCCAACCCTGGCTCCTTCTCCCCTGTCTTTTCCGTGCTGTGGCACGGCGATGGGGACAGCATCCTCCTTGCCCCTGGGCAGCCCTTGCTCCGTGCTTCTGCTGGCTCTTTCCCAGCGCCGACAGGATCCAAACCCAGCGGTCACGGGCATCGCTGGTGACTCAGACCTGTTATAAAGCTGTCCGTAGGCTGTAATTCTCTAAAAAGCCTGGGCTCAAGCTGGGGCTATTTATCTCTCATCCCCCGGTAGAGCCAGAGGTTGGGGAGGAAAAAAGGAGCAGGCGTTGCGGGAAACTGGGATCCTGCAGAAATTGGAGGCTGCGGCTGTTGCTGATGAGGTTTTGCACTTTTCCCAGCAGCGACGCGCTGCAGACGGAGCATCTTTCTTTGGCTGTCAGCCCTCGGGATGGTCCTAGCAGAGCTAGGTCCATCTAGTCCCTCCCTCCGGTGCTCAAGCAAAAGCAAAGTCTGCTTAAACGTGAGCATCACGCCCGTGCGCCTCTCCCTGGGGAAGGGATGGGAAAACCGTCGTTTCTATCGGCTGTCATGTAACATCTAAGGCATGGCTTGGAAGGTCCTCGGCAGCTTCGGAGATAAGCATGTTGCAGGGGACTCGTGTCCAGGGTCTGGTGGGAAAAGAAGTTGTTCCTACAATGCAATATCCAGGTGATTGATTGACACGAATCAGCCCCCTGAATGAGGAAGCTGTTTCTGAAAAGACAAAAAACCTTGGCTTTTTATTTTAGATTTGAAATGACTCAGCAGCGCAGGTGGCTGGTTTTTCCATGCTGGCTAATGATAAAAAGGGAAAACAGAAAGGTGGTGGGAATGCAATGTTTTGGGGCGATGAGAGGCTGTTCCCTGCTGCCTTTTGCTTTCCCCTTTCTGTCCGCTTAGTCATAGGCCAGAAAATACTATTTTTGCAGAAGGACTGGAAGAGTTGTCTGGATCTCAGGCAAATCCTGACTGAGATCAGGGTCTCTGATGGAGAAGTAATTCCTCATTCAGCTCAGGGGTGCAGGCTGGAGCAATGTCTGGAGTGAGCGCTGGCTGAACTCTTAGAGGATATGATTTCAACTATTATTATAACTATCCTGTATTGCATCGTCTAATAAAGACATCAATTTAAAACCCTTACAAGTGGCAATTACCTAATAAAATGCAGTAAGGATCTTCCAACTTGGCAGTAAAATTAGCATTACCGGGTTTTAATTAATAGTCCAAGCTTGAATGGCTCTTCTATGTCCTATGCAAGAGGAATGGCTGCGTGATCGTGCGTGCAGACGGGACAAGATTAGGAAAAAAAAGTCAATTAGCCCCAAAAAGGCTCCATGCCCAGGAGATAGATGGGTGCTGGAGGTGTCGAGCAGCGGAGGGGACGTGTGGGGTCCAGCTCGCGGTACTAGAACGAGCGACAGGACTGCTGTGCTCTCTCTGTGGGTCATTTGCTCCTGATGCCGCTTCTCCATGGACCGAGCAGCAACCCCGTTGGCATCGCAGCCCCGTCGCACGAGCAATCCATGCAGGAGCCCAAAAGCTCCTTGCAACTGAGCCAGTAGCTCAGAGCTCTTTGCAAAACACTTGTTTGAAGAGCCGCACGGCTTTGCCATCACCCCTTCTCATCCCCAAGGGCGATGTTGTGCTCTTCCAGTTATTCTTCCCAGATTTGTTCGATATTGCGCAGCCCCCGTCCGGGCTGGATGCCAGCGGGGTCCCTTCCCTGCCGGAGCAGAGCTCTGCCGTGGCGGTGACGCTGTCTCTGGGGAGCTGGGTGAGATCTCCCTTGCCGTTCCAGCAGCACGCACAGACAATATTTGATCCAGTGTAAAACAGGCTGCTACAAAGTCAACCTGTCAAAAACCGCTGAACAAATTTGAAATGGCAGGGTGACTTTATACCTCACCAGCGCTTTGTATCGTGTAACCGCAGGATTTTTGATGCCGTGCAAGAAGCCCTAGAGCTAGGCTGACTTGCGCTGTTAAACCCCGGTCCTCCCCGTCCTTTTTCCTTGCTCCCCATCCCGTTTTCCTCTGCAAATTGGTAGCTCGTGGTTAGCCGGCGAGCTGCCTGGTGGAAGCAAATAGCAGGGGATGCTGCGCTGATGGAGGAAAGGACCCCCCGTGCGTTTCTCAGGAGGGTGGCTCCATCAGATGGAGAAATCGCAACGCTCTGGCAAGATTGCTTTTCTGGGGCGGGAGGAGAGAGAGCGCGCAATTTGCCTGCAAATGTGCACGTTGGGGAAGGGAAAATCAAACCGCTGCGTTTAGCAAAGCAAATTTCCTCTCGGACCAGGAGGCGGCAGGGTGAGGGAAGCAGTAGCTCGGATTGGTGCTTCCCGAGCTAATTGTATTGACAAAATAATGGAAGTATTTGTATGCATTTGTTCTTATTGTATATAAACCATAGCAAATAGAAATCTGCAGGATTTTTTTTTTTTTTCTTTTTTTTTGGTATTGCTATTCTCGGGCAATTTGGAGCTGGGAAATGATGGGAAGAATGTTGGCAGGAGATTTTCACCTCCCACCGTACTCCTGCCCTCGCTGCCCGGGGACAAGCAGGGGGACGGAGGGCTGGGGCTTAGTCCTGCCTGTGCCAGCGACGTGCCTCGTGGCCCTGCGGAAGTCGCGCACCATCTGCGGTCTCCCCCGGTGCTCCTGAACTTACAGGGTGGCTTTTGATTAAGGAGCACGAGCTAGGTTGGCTCTGAGGCAGAGGCCCGGTGCGGCAGCGAGCAGCTCCCCAAGCCCTCGGGATCTGCGCGAGCGCAGGGCTGGTTTCTAGCAGAGCTGAACGAAATGCCATCCCGAGACGCACGGTTCCCATACCCACAGCAGCTGCGTGCCTTCCCTCTGTCAGAAAACCTGGCCGTTTCTGCTGAGTGCATACTACACGCTGTTTTTTTTTTTTTTTTTTTTTTTGGCAAATCTGCTCTTTTAGCCTGTTTCCAGTGCAGCGTGGGAATCCCTTCCCTACGGCTTCCCCTGTTTTATGGGATGGTTCATCACACGCCTGTGTGCGAATGTGACGATGGAGGATGGTGCTGCATGAGAAGTAATTGCTTAACGTGCTTGCTGATCCCAGATCTGGGATCAAGCTGCCAATATGCAGGCAGTTTGGAGCCAGGGACGGATCCTGCATCTATTTGTGGTTGGTTTGGGGCTGCGCATTGCTTGCGATGTGTTACCGGAGCTGCCGGTGTAGCTGTATGGGGCAGAGCCTGGTGTTTCCTCAACAGGCAGGGTTGCGGAGCCCAGACCTGAGCCTTCTGGGTGTTGTTGCAGGATGAGACAAGGGATCTGCTCCGGGAAAGCCTAGCAGCTGCTTGAACAAGGGGGTCACTGTGAACACCTCTGCTTTGCTGATAGAGGGATGGAGAAGAGGGGCTTAATGACCTGTGCTGCTTCTTTCCAAGCACCTTTGTGGTCTTTTTTGCAAGTCCTCAGCTCCCTCATCCTCTGCCAGTGCTGTGCAGGAGGGAGCCCTGCTCCTGAGCCACCCTTTTGGCATTTCCAGCCGCCCTCGCTGCCCAGCTTATCCAGGGCAGTGCTGGCAGAGGAGGGACCGATAACTTTGGAGACAGTAAAGAGAAGCCAGGAGCCCTTCATAAAGTGTCACTGATGTGGAAATACAGGATCAAATGAGTAGCAATTCGTGTGTCACCGCATGACAGAACAAAACCCTCTACCGAGGAATTAAAGCCATAAATATCCTACAGGGCCCCTTCCTGCTAACATGTTCCTGACATCTGGAGTGGCAGCCCACTGGAACCTATCTGCTGTCAAAGAGCTGTTGCAATTAAGTCGTGAATGCAAAGGGGAGAAGGGGGAAAACAATTTTTTAAATGACTTGGCAGGTGATGGAAAACCAAAATACCCTTTTCCATTAACGCGAGCAAATTTACCTTAAAAGGAACGGGGTTAGAGACTAAGTAAGTTAATTGCCGGAGTCATTCAGTCAGTTTTCGGTCTCCTTGGGGCCGGCGCGGGAGCAATGGAGGGTCTATGGTTGGGTTCCCACCTAGGTCTATGCAGCTGCAATATTTAACACTTTCTCGGGCTTCTGCTCTCCGCCATGGCTTGATGGGCACACAACGGCGCAGAAAAGCAGCCGCGGCCAGAGATGGGGAGGCAGGTGAGGGTTTCAGTGAGGCGGTGCTGGGGCTTGCTGTGCCAGGCAAGCTTTTGGGGTTTTTGTTCTATGTGGAGTACTGCCTGGTGCTCCCATCGTGTGGCAAAGGTTGTGGGGGGGCTAAGAAGATCTGTTGGGTCTGGATGTTGTTTGCTGGGACTAGAGGGGAAGAGGTATCAGGGTGGTGACTTGTGGTGCAACTGGCTTGAGTTGTGCATTTAAGAAGCTTCTGAGGCTCTCCTAGTACCTGGTGGGTGCAAACAGCAAAGACCCAAGGACCCCTCTCTGGGTGAGCATTACCCTGGTCCTTGCTCCAGGGGGGAGCTGAGGCTTGGCGATGGGAAGGGCCATGTGAGGGTCACCATGCTGTAGTACCTGCTCCGAAATTGCCGTTCTCCTCAAAGTCAGCAGGGTTTTTTTTCCTCTGCCAGCCTAAGGAGGTGCTACGTAGTCCCTCGCAGATGGTCCTCACCCTGCTGTCCCTCCTGCACTGCAGGATTTCAGATGCCTCAACCAGCCATTAGCCACAGCGTCCGTACAAACCTTTACCACCCTGCAGAGCATCACGAACACGGTCCTGTGCAAGCAGGGCGTGCAAGGGGACCCAGCCTGTCCATCCCGGCCATTGGCAAACGCTGCAGCAATGGTGCCTGCAAAGCCTCATTTGAATTCTGCGCGGCTGCTCTGTGCCATCCTGCTCGCTCGCCTTTCGGTGCTCTTCGCAGAGGTGGGACTGTGCTCGATGCAATTTGCATTTCTGGAGTTTACAGGAGGTGTCATGAAGCAGATATACTGGCAAGCTGTGTCTCACAGAGAATTTATTTTGTCAGGGTTTCGCTCCCTCCTTTCCAATCTGGCCGGCTTGATTTCGATTAAAGCATCTAGCTGCTCCGCTAGATTATAAGACACCAAACCCAAGAGCAGGCTTTGTGTTGGGCTCATTTTTTCCTCTTCCGTGCCCTGCCGTTTGGCTCATCTCCAAAGGGCCAGCTGTTGTGAGACTGCCGTGTACATGTCTTCACTGGAAACTTTTCTCACTGGCCATCTAAAAATCAGGAAGCAGAATTGATCCCGTATGCCTCAGATGACCAAGCTGAGCTCAGAAATAATGAATCGCAGTTAATCAGAGGCTGAGAAGTTCCAAAGTGCTTTGGTGACTTTGCGCCATTCTCTTCATCTTATTTAAGGAACCCGTTTTTCAGAAGGGAAGTGCCCAGCCCTGTCTGAAGATTGGTCCTTTTAAGAAATTGAAGAGGCTCTTTGAAAATTGCCATTGCTTTTGGCCACCGTTTGCTAAACATTAAATTATTACACCCGCAGCTCAGTCTTGATCAAACTGTTTTCTGTCATATTTTTTCCTCCGTAATTTGCACGAATGGGGAGAAAAAAAGACCTAAGCTGAATAACCTGCAGCAAACCATCAGAGCCGCTCTTGCGTTCACTCCCTTTTGCTTTAAAAGCGATGATATTTATTTCCCGGCCCTGTCTGATTCGGCACGTGCTCTCAAGGGCTCTTTGGGAGGGTTGGCCTTTCTTGTATCCAAAATAAGCACAAGAGCTGAAGCATTGCCTGGAGAGGAGGGTGGTTCTTGCTGGTCCTCCTGGGGTTGGGTCCGTCTCTCGGAGGCAGGGGAGAAGCCCATCCTTTGTCCTTGAAGGTGCTCCTAGGAGTCCTTGCCTCTCCTTCCCTGCTGCCCTGCAGGCAGCTGCTGAGGATGGTTGCACTTTGGACATTTCCTTTTGCTTTAAAGATGGGCAAATGTAGCCTCAAATGAGTTTCTCAATAGTTTGGGAGGGGGAAAGGGGCTAGAGCAGCTCCGACCGAGTCCTGCCATGCATGCATATGGCATGGAGGGGCTGAGTGAGGAGCGGGGATGGAGAGAAGCGGTGCGCTTTCTTGCCAGCTCGAAAGAGCAAGGCAATTGCAGGCTCGCCGCAGTGGTTTCAAGGGTAATGCCTCCATTACACACCATCCAAGCTGTTCCTCGCCGCGTGCACCTGACTTCAGGGTCCATCTCTAAGCCCAAAACACCCACCAAAATCAGGCAAGACTTTGCCTCCTCTTCAAACCTCACCTTGCAGAACCTGTGCTGGAACATCGGCCAGGTTGCCTGGGCTACATGGCCAACCTTTTGTATTATTCCAGGTAAATAACATTTAGTTTCTCACTCGGAGCGAATAGCCTCTGAGTCTGTGTGGTAATTTTGGGCCAGCTTGCAGCGTCTGGGAGTTTAACTCTCCAATTTGGCCTGCAGTGGTGCTGGGCAAATTGCTCGCAGCAACTAGTTTATTCACCCCCAAATGTGTTTTTGTGCTGACCCAAGCGGTCTACTCAGCACATGTTTTCAGCCAGGAAAAAAGAAATTAAAAAAAGAAGCAAATTGTTTCTAAATGGTGCGTGTTTTCTACAAAGCCAGCTATACAGTATTTTTTTCTTTTAGGGGATGGTGAAAGAAAAATCTATCTGAAAGCAGTGTATTTCAGCTGGTTCAACTGTTCCAGTCGTGTTTTCAGCCCTAGAAACACACATACATGTCTTCAATTGACCCGTTATGTTGGTAGCTTGTTCTTTTGAGTTTTATCATCAGGCCAAACACCCTGTCTTCCCTGTGTGGGAAAATTGAGGGGAAAGTGTTAAAATAGGAACATGCTTATTTTGCACGTGCTACTGGAGAACCCTTTAGACCAATTTTTAGATTTAGACCTGGATGATGCAGGGTCCCGAGGCATTATCTTGATGCTTTCTTTCAATGTGAAGAATGACTGGCTCTCAGGGAATAGCTTAACCCTTTCCTTCAGCCCCAAAGATTGAGGTCCATCCCTGCTCCAGCTGTTTTCCAGCTGTTTTCTGGACAAGAACCTGCCTTGACTCTCTCAAGGTCACTGCAGCAATGGTATTGAATGCTTTGCTTCCCCAGGAGCCAGCTTTGGGCGGCAGTTTAGCTGCATAAAGCTAAAGGGCATCTCTGTTTCACCCTGCAAGCCCTCCTGGCTCATATCACGCACCCGTTAGGCTGCTCGGGAGATTGGGAAGTGGCAGCTCCCTAACAAGAAAGGACCTGGAAATGCAGAGCATGGGGAGTGCGGTGTCTTGGCAGAGTTGTCTGGGCATGTTTATTGCACAGAGCTTGATTATTTATAGACAGCTCTGCAAGTCTTTCGCTACGTCTTACTAAGCAGAGCTGATGTTTCCTCTGAGAAGGGCTGCTCATATGCGTGCTGGAGCCGGCTACGCGCTGCTGCTCAGGGCACCTGCCTGCAAAATCCTACCTCTAGGCACGTGCTCCTGCAAAATCCCACCTCTAGGCACGTGCTCTTGGTGTTGGGATGTCACCGTGTCTGGTCACCCCCCCAAACATCTCATGGCCACAGCAGCTGGTAGTGGTGGCCCTTCCCATGCCAAGGCATCAAAAATGCATGCCAAAGGCTGTGACCCTAGCTCCCAGGCATTGCTCTCCAGCCTGGGACCATGCTTCGGCTTCCAGCACCGCTCCATGAATTTATCTGTGGGAGTCTGAGCCTTGGGGGCTGCACCTTAGCATGCGGGGGAGCTGCCTGAGCAGCATCTGCTCCCAAAAGTTTATGGGTGTCCTACAGCAAATGGGCTCCCGGAGAGAGGCGCTTGCGGAGATGCGGCGCTTGGTTTGAAATGGGTGAAGCACTGCGACAACAGTCATGGTTAAAAAAGGAGAGCGTCATTGATGGTTTTGTCTTATTTAATGCTGACATCCTGAGGTCAAACTGCTCCTCTCCAAGGAAAGCAGAGCAACATTAGTCAAACACAGAAATCTCTAGCTTTGTAGTTTTGCTGCATGATTTATAAGCCACAGGGGTAAAAAGAAGTTTTTCTCTGAAAATACTAGGGAATATTTCGATCCTTTAGTTTCCTTGTTGCATTCCCTTGCTCATTTTAACTTCAGTTTTATGACATCAAAGCACTGGAGTTGAGCTCTCCTGGTACCCGTTTGCAGGATGCGGTATCCTACCACGTCTGGCTGCTAGCTCTTGCCGATCGTGCAGCAGTAATATATCACATAGGCACCATCCCACGTCCCTCTAGATGTCTTTAAATGAGCACCTCCTGTTCAAAAGAGACGGTAAAATACTAGTAATGTATATAATGTGTTGTGTCACCTGGTGCAGGAGTGAGAAATACATCTTCAAGCCACTTGGCAACGAGTGGCGCGAGCTTTGTCAGTGCTCAGAGCATGGGGCAGCTGAAATCCAGGTCTCTGCCAGCGTCAGGACAGCGATTTACTTTTCCAGTCCTGTGCCCCTCTGTGGTGTTAGGGAAATGTCAGGCTTCCCTCACCTGCCCTGTGACCATAAAATGGGTGTTTCAGGGACTAGGTGGTTATCGCCGCTCTCGACTGATCCTTGGCTTTCGGCTTAGAGACCAAATGGCACTGTGTGAACTGCTGGTCAGGTCAAAAAGCAAAACTGCCTTTTCAGTAACGATTTCAAAGTGATGGAGGGCTGTGTTTAATTATGCATTTGCAACTCTAATGTATTCTTCCCCTGCACTCCCACCCGCTCCTCACACTCAACCCAAGACTTTCTACTCACTTGGCTATCAGTGTCACTTCTGAAACATGTCTTTCCTTGAAAATCCAGCTTTTCATCAATTAAACATTTTTGACAGCTTTTCTGAAACAAATCCTCTTTAAAAAAAAAGAAAAAAAACCCCAACAAAAAACCCCACACCCAACCTTCTTTCCTGCAAAGTTTTGATGGTTTTACCTTAAAAGACTCCAGCAGCCCTACTGTGATGGGCTGGGTGATCCCAGCGGGGACAGCAAGATTTTGGGGCAGCTTTGGGCAGCCTCCATGGGTGCTGTGGAGCACAGCCCCATGCCTGTAGCTTGTCACCGCTGCTGTTAATCGAGTGCCACTTGGTGCTTGTGCAAGTCACTGGCAGGATGTGTTGGAGAGGATTCGGACGGAGGCGAGGGTGCTGGGTGTTTCTCTTCGTGCAGTGCGTTGCTGATGTGTCCTCAGGTCCCCAGCCGGCTCATCTGCAGGATGGTTGATTTCTCCCCCTCTTGCATCTCCTTCTTCCCTCCCCTCAAAGCCCCCCAGGTAACAACCCACCCATCCTTCCCACGTAGCCAAACCTCCTCTCCCCATCCCCTGCTGCGCATCTCTCTCAGTGCATTTGCATCCCCGGTCTGCCTGGTTGGGGTCTGGCCTTCTCCCAGTCCAGCCCAGCTCACCGCTGGCTGCTTCTTGCAGCGACTTCCCAGCCCAGACAGATAAACCGTGACTGCATCGTTTATCACCAGGGGCACGTTTCTGGATCCGTGCTCCCACAGCATGTTTGTGCACAGCTCTTGTGCAGCATGGGCTGCAGGCGTGAGGCTTGCACAAGGTGTACCCTGCCTGGGCTCTGATCAGCTGGTGAGCTGCGTTTTTTGGAAGAGCAGGTGAATCTCTCGCTTACTTAATCACCCTTATCCTCTCCTATGGCTTGACTTGAGTCCTTCAACGTGACAAAAGAGTTTATGACCTGAAATCCGTCTCTCTCTTGAGTACGTCCCTTCTGGTGGTTCCCCTTCTTGCTTGTATTCGCAGCATCCTCTATCTAAGGAGCAGGGGCCGAGCACCACAACCCAAACACGCCAACCGCCTGGTAAACCAAAAGTACAAAAATCGCGTCCTTTTGGTAAAAAAGCAGAAGAGCTAGCAATAGATTTGCACATCTAACCTCTGTGGCCAACTTTGCCCAGACCTTGCCCTTTTGCCTCAGAATAGGCCCCATATGTTATACATATAACTTCTATAAATGCAGTTTAAGACAGTCTACTCCCTTTGCCTTTACTGAAAAGACTTGTCTTTTTCATACATCCCTCTCCTCCCATCTGAAACGGATTTAATTTTCTTGCCTAGTGGCACTTTGAAGCCCCTAATGAACAGAAGGTCCCATCCCTTAGTGCCAGTCATACAAAATTGGTTTTGTGGGCATACAAATGCTTAAATGATAAGACTGAACTGGCAGGACATGATGGCTTTGCAATGACTTGCAGAATCCTTTAATTAAGGTGAACATGTTTAGCTGGAAAAAAAGCACAGTCCATGAAAGTATGCTAAGCGTGTTGATTTAATTGGCAATTACTGAATTTAAAGTAAGCATTCGAGTGTAGCCAAACCCCTTGTAAGACAAAGTCTTAGCCCAAAGTTCTCCGAGGCAAGCACCAAGAAAATGAGGCAGAGAAAGATTAAATGCCTTGCCCAAGGTCGTGTGGAAAGATGTGCCAGAGCTAGGAACCGAGCTGGTTTTTGCTGGAGCAAGCAGTCCTGTGGCTGTCCGTCCTCCGCAGCACTGCTCGCAGCCAGGGAGCTTTCTCTTCTCTCCCCATCGAGCCGTGCTGCTCCAGCAGCATCACAGAGCTGTGGGAGGCTTTTTTAACACAAACTTCTCTTGTAAATTGACTTTAATGACGTGGTGTTATTCCCTTTCCCCTTTCCAGTGGCGTTGGGAACACCATTGAGCAGCTGGCACGAGGCTTGCCGTCGGTCTGAACCTGTCTTTTGTGCTACTGGCCCCAAATGGTCTCCTGCCATCTTTCCCCCCCCGAATGCATCAGTGTTTCGGTTCTGGGGCCGTGTCTGCAACAGCCACAAACCAGCGTACTAAACCCCAGCCCCCTTAAACTTAGAGGTGCTTCTTTTTTTTTCATTAGCAGCGGGCGCAGAATTCTAATTACGCTCATTAGGGGTGTTTATGGCCCCCTCTATTTTCGAGCATCCTTCTGCATTAAACACATTAAACATCGCTTACGAAGCGGGCGCTGCGGGTGGGGAGAGCTGACACTCGCTTCCGTCCCCGACAACATAATAATCTGCCTCCTCCCGGCAGCGCAGATGTGATGCCGTGGCACCGGCCGCGTTTGGAGGGACAACGTGGAAGGAGAGAGGCTGCGCACAGCCAAGCCGGGACAGTAAACACCAGCCAAGGACTGACAGAGCTTGGCAGTGCTGGCCAGAAAGCGGCATTTGTGCTTTTTATTCGAATACGGACATTTTTGCTATAAAAAGGACTGACTTGTGAGTTTTCTTGAGGTTTTTCCACAAGCTCGCTCCAAGCTCCCCTTTGGGGAGGAAACATTTCAGTAGGAAGTTTTTGGGGCACCCCAGAGCTGTTATGCTGAACCCTTAATTTGTTGCAAAGGATCATTTAAATTATGCTTTTCTAGCCGGGAAACGTGCACCTTGCAGCCAAGCATCCGAAACAGCCGGCGCCTCCCTGAGCTTTGCAAAGGAGGAAAACTCCCTCCTGCAACAGGTGCCCTTTACTTCGAACCACCCCGATGGTGTCTGGGACTGCCTTAACGCTTGCTAAAGTAAACGTAAAGCCTTGCCAACGTGCCAAGGCATGGCTCAGCCCCGGCACGGCTGCTCCTCTCCACGCTGCAACCCGCTGCACCCATTACGGTTCTGCAGTTCTGACCTTCCCCGCTGAACTTCCATTGAGGAAACGGAGAGAAATCAATTAGATCCAGCACCATTTAAATTTGTTTTCTCGTGCCTCCAAACGGCAAAAAGTCGCGGCGCAGCCGGGGAGAGTTTTTTGCAATTTGAGGCTTTGCATCCTGTATTCTGGACGGAGCGGGAGTGGCAGATAGAGGCAAGCAGGGATAGATAGATGTTGGAGAGGTGGACCAGGCTTATGCAGGGACAGGGGTGATAGAAAAGGCTTCTGCAACGTAGCTGCTTCTGCAGTTAGCTACCTGGGACCTAAAGGAGCGAGGGATTTCTGTGCAAAGTGCTGAGCTGGAGAGGAGATGGTGCCACGCGTGTGAAAACTGGCTGGGAGCCAGGCAGGCGTGCGAGGAGGGCGAGGGGCTTCGGGCAGAGACGGAGGGACTTCCAGCCTGGCCAGGAGGCGTGCCAGGGAAAGGGGCCAGAAATCCAGGGAACGGGGCCAGGGCAGCGTTATTATAATTCCTTGGAGGATTGATTTGCCAGCTACTAAAGCAAAAGAAAGCAGCACCCTGAAATGGAGACTAGTTATTTTGCAGCAATTAGCTGGCGCTGCCGGCTGCTGCTTTTGGAGGGGAGCCGAGGGCAAGCCGAGGGGCAGGGGAGGCGAGCACCCACGTTGGTTTGGGGGTGGGCTGCTGGCACCCCTTGCTGACATGTTGGGGATGTCCATCAGACCCTCGTGCCATGAGGCTGGATGCACGCATGGTTTGGAGGGTTGTTGCTGTCCTCTGAAGCGCCTTGCAGCTGGGAGCTGCTGTAGGATGCCGGATGACATGATTTTAGGCCCTTGTGGGACCTAAAAGGCACAACAGTCAGTTATGGGGGTCCTCAGATTAATAAATCGGACCCTGCTTGGCGAGGCTGTGGGTGGTGCGGGAAGGGACGCTGCTCCCTGCCAGCCTGGAGAGCTGCCTGCATGGGTTCAGCCTTCTCCAAAGCCCCTAAAAACAGGACCTCCAGCAAGCGAGGAGTTAAACGGACACACGCATTGCTATGAGCGCCTGTACCAACTGCATGGTGTATTTATATATGTGCCACTTATGTTTTTAGGTGGTGACTGTGCATATAGCACGTGCAGGAAGGCGTACACATGCTTTGCAAATATCTGCCGGGATGCCGGCGCTGTGCTGCGGGAGAGGGAAGCGCGGGACGAGTCAGTTGATGGGGGGGTGGGAGGATGATGGCAGGAGTCTCTTCTTTTTACAGAAAGTGAAAAATCAATCCTTGACCTTTAAAGGAGTTTATGAATTCCTGGCTTAGGGATCGATGCGCATTGATTTTTGTGTGTCTGCGTGGGCTCGCCGTGTACACTATCGGGTGATGAAAGCTGAGTTTTGCTGAGTCTGGAGCGGGCAGAAGCAGGTGCTGTCTCTGCTGAGATGCCAGAAGTGAAAACATTATTTTTCCTCTTTCCTCCCTGCCTTTTTCTCCGTGGCAGCCGTGAGTCTGGGGGTCGAGGTCACTTGGAGATACTGCGTTTGGTATTTCGGTGTCATAGCACCTCCCTGCCTCCTGCCCTGCTGCACGGAGGCTCTCCATCACACTGCAGAGCATCCAGCAAAATGCTCCTTCCACCTCCTGTGTCCCACAGACCTGCCCAGGGATGTCGCAGGCTGTCTCACCTCCTTGTTTAAAGGGTCTGCCAGAGAGGGAAGCTGCTGGCTTGTCGTGGCGGGCAGCACCACTGTCGTTCCTCCCGAATCATTTGGGATGGGGCCATGCCTCAGGGGATGATTTTTGGCAGCTTGCAGGCGTGGCTGTGTTGTGGTGGTGGAGGAGAGGACAGAAAGCTGGTCCCGTGTGGTGTGTGGACACTGCAGAGACTTAGCGGTAGTCAGGGTTATCATGCTTGCGTTAACCCTTAGGATGACGTGCCCAAGCCCAGCCTGACAGAGGAGGTGCTGGTGGGAACCCAAATCCTGGTGACGACTGCCAGGATAGCAGCAAGCACAGCTTTCCCATTTATATCCCAATAAAATAGCAATTTTCTCCAAGACTGCAGACTCAGCCAGCACTGAAGTTAGCTTAATGAATTAAAACTCAGCACGGCTTGGCCTCGGAAGTGTGACGTTCCTCCTTGTGAATGAGGATTTAAGGGAGGAGATGCACTGGCAACCCGCTTCCCGACCCGCTCCCACGAGACGTGTGAGCAGAAGCAAGGCCCTCCTGTGCACATTTCTATATATATTTGGTGTATATTCATGTCCGCCCACTGATCTCCCGAGATGAAGCCGTGCGAGCTGACAGCTGCAGAGGAGCCGAGAGGTGCTGGGGGTGGGATGGGAACAGAAGGCTCCGAAGCCTGCTCAGCTGCTACGGGCTGGGGAGGGGAGCAAGGAAACAGAAAAGCTGACGTGTCTCAACTCAGAAATGTTGAAGGAGGCATGGCACGAAATATCGGCGCCCAACAGCACAGGCCTGAGTCGAGTCTGTAGCGTAGCACGAGGAGAATTGCTGTTTTCTGTGGCAAGCCCCAGTTCTTAATGGGTCAAAAGCACCAGCTGGTTTTTAAGGAGACTATGCTGGGGTTTGGCACAGTTGGGCTTGAAGAGCTATTTCTCCGTCCCATGAAGTGCGGGGAAAATAAGGTGATGAGGCTTGCTCTTGTAATGGGGAAACGGAGGCACAGAGCGAGAAGTAATCCAGGGAGTCTGCAGCAGAGCCAGGAAGCAAATTCAGGCCCCCATCTCAAGGCATTTTTCAGAGGATCCATCTTTTCCCCTTGCATCCTTTCCCTTGGCGTATTTTCCAAATCTTTGATCTACAGTGAAATTTGGTAGGAAGCGTACTCACCTCTGCCATCGTAAAATCTGCCTTTACTAATTGGTAGCATAATGGAGTGCCAGAAATGTCCTGAAATGTTTTAGCTTTTCTTGGTTTTAGCCATCTTTGATACCTATGGTGGGCCTGTAGTGAAATGCAGAGGCTCCCCAGCTTCGTCTCTGACCATTTTCCTCTACAGTGGCACGTACGACAAGAGGAAGACTCTTTCCTGCCTTCTGCTGGTTTTATTGCCGCATCCACAGATCCTGGCTAATGCACGCTCCAGGACTTGGTGTTGGTAGCGTCATGCCAGATCTTCTCTTGCAAGAAACCACTGGCTCCCCTAAATCCTGGAGCTGCCAGACCTGATGTGGTGGGAACGGGGTGAAAGGAGCAAGTGGATCAGGAGATAGGTCCCGCTGACATCGCGGGGTTTATTCCCCACCTCAGGACCCTGGTGGTCTCTCCTCGGTCGCTGCTGCCTGGGCAGGATTTGGGGGTCTGCAGGGTGGGAGCTGTGAGGGAAAACAGCCCTCCTGGTCGGTGCCAATTCTGATGCCATTTTATTTAATCCGACAATTTCTCCAGCCTCTCCTACTGTCTCTTCTAATGTATTCGTATTTGTTTGATCTCCTACAAACTTCCCCTCTCTGATCTTCTGATGAAATAAGAAATCTGGGGCCCTTGAAGATGCTTCACGGCAGGAGAGTCTAAACGAAAACCCTTTTAAGCATTTAGAGTTTTTTTAATGTGACAGTCCCCTCCTGCACGGGTACCGTATATACTGGATTGCTCGTGGCTGCTCCCTGTGAAATGCAGGGCCATAAAACCTTGTTATTTCCAAGGCTGGATCAGCCTCCCTGTCTGTGGAAACACAAAGATGTGGAATACACTCCTGCTACATGGCTTAACAGCTGATTAGCAGATGCAGGAGATACTCATACTTACCTCTGGAAAGATGCACAGCTGCATCCAGGGTGTGACAGGTACAGGGCAGACTTGCTGTACATACAGCATGAAAGGGAGGAAAAAGGGGTCTGGGGGAAGGTATTGGCTTATTTTTACTCCTTAAACTGCTTTAAAAGATTAAAAAAAATCATAAAACAGGTAGGAATGTTTTTATTGATACCTGGCTGGTGAATAAAAGGAATAGGGGTAATTGTGGGCAGCTCTACTCGTAAACAGCGATAACAACCTTTGTACAAGCTGCGGTCTGGTCCGTTTGCAATCCTTGCGGCTCCCGTTGTAAGGCAGGAATTAATTAAAACCAACAACCTGGGAGCTGCCGACAAGTTGGATCCAGGTCCTGAGTTTTACTGGGAGCTCCTTAATGGCGTAAAAGCTCTCGGAGTATGCACAGATGACACCAAAGTCTCCTTTTATTCGACTCGAGACATTAGAAAGCGCCCGAGTATAAACTGATCAGGCTGCTGCAAGCGCGCCGAGCACTCGGCGTCCTGCCGCAGGGCTCCCTCCTGCCCGCGGTGTGATGGAGAGCACCTCTGCCCTGGATTGGAATGGAGTTTAAGTGACGCTGTTCAAGAGACGGCCCTGCGCTGCTCCGCTGAGGCTGCCGGAGCCGTGATCGTCAGAGCTGCCGAGCGGTGACCCCAGCCCGAGCATTTTCCAGCACTCGGGCACGGATGCTCTGCACAGTCTCTTCTGAGCTCCCTGCGCTCAACCTGCAGCGATTTGTGGGGTCTTTGCGACTTTCCTGCAAAACCTGAGCATTTCCTTCCAGCTGTTCCTACAGGCACAGCCTGGGAGTGGCTGTCTTTTGGGAGTGTCGTGCTGTGCTGTCCTCACAGTTTTCTCCTTATACCAACTCTGAGAAGCGAAGCAGCCATCCCCCTTGCTATTGGAAAGGCACATGCTGTATTGTGTCTTGCTCTCCTGCTGAAATCGGAGGGCTCTGGAAAACGCAGTGCCATCGTGTGGCTTTGCTCCTGGCACCTGCTTGCAAGGCAGGGATAGAGGCTTGGCATCCCCACGCAGCTCCGCAGAGCCGGCCCCGGGATATATTCCCTGTCTCTTATTTCTTTACAGCGTGTAATGATGTTTTGTCTATTTAGTGGTTTCGGCTGCTGCTGCTGCTCTTCATTGCATTGGATCCCTCAGTCTGCACTGCCTGATTACATCAGTGTCCGGGAGCCCCCTAATCGCGTTTGCTGGCGTTTAGGTTTCTCTGAGGAGGAGGGCAGGTTTGGGGAAGCCAGCAGCAAAAGAGCGTCTAGCGCTGGGAAATGAAGCGGCTCTGATCCGGGTTGTGGGTTTTTGCAGGGCAGACCCGCGTTTAGGGAGAGTCTTTGGAGTGTGATGCCGCCTGCGATGGCAGCCCACGGGAGGCCCGGGCTCTGTGATGCTCCAGGACTGTGGGGTTTAGCGCTGCTGGGTACTCGGAGGCTGGTAGATTTTTCAGAGCACATCCTAGCTTGGAAATAGCAAGTTTGCCGCGCGTGGAGCTAGTGCCGTTGGGTAACTGACCCACCGGGTCTGCACCCAGAAGCCATACCCCAAAATGTCTTCAGCCGTACATGTGATGCCCTGCAGAATGCTAACGTGCTGCAAAGGCATCTGCAAAGCCCTCTGAGCTGTAGGGCGATGTCCTGCTGCCCTCTCTGCTGTAAAGGCAGGAGTGTAGCTCCATCAGTCCCGGTGATGTGGTCCTACAGGTAGAAATGCCACCAGATTGCTTTGTGAAATCTGTCATGTGCCAGCTCTCGACAGAGGCCACGCAGGACTCATGCTAACCTCTGCAAGCCCCTGCAAGAGGACATCCTCTTGCTGGAAGGTGGTACAGCCCAAAGGTGCCGAAAAATTGCAAATCCTTCATTTCTAGCCAAGGGGATGTACCTTTCCCTCCTCCTGCCTTGGGGTGGAGAAGATAATTCCCTTTCTCCTGTGCCTAATGGATGTCACTAAGTGCTTTGCAAAAGCATGCATGGCTGCAGAAGCACCAGCCGCTGTCATTATTCACGTCCCAGTGGCATTGCAAAACTTCGGTCAAGAGCAAGACCAATACTTTGTGCTGCATTTTGCACGTGGGCTGGCCTGCACAGAGAGAAAGGGGGAGGCAACAGAGATGGAGAAAATGTCTTACCCAAGGTCACTGAAGGAGAAAACAGCCCAGGTATTTTATTTCCAGGACCAATAGCCTTTCCTTGTGCTTCTTTCCATCATCTTAGGTCTCCTTTTTTTTCCTCTTCCAATGTTGGCACCTGCTGTTTCGATCCCATCCGCTGCGAGTGTTCGGGCAGTCAAACACTTGGATTGGCTAAACATCCTTAAGTGATTTTAAAACGAGGGGAAAAACATGAGCTAGGAAGAAAATAATGAAGTTGGTGGCTCTGAATCTTAAGCAGTCGCTTTGGTCGGGGCTGCATGGTGCACAGGGATGAACTCACCCCTTTGCAAAGCTTGCCAGCCAATTGGCGGTTCCCTCAAGCCAAGCTGCTTTATAATTAAGTGATAATTGTTTTTGCTGGGGAGCACACAAGAAAGATAAAGAGCTTGAGGAATCAATAAGCATCAAGGTCATAGGCTGAGTTATTTACTGAATCATCTGCAATTTATCTCCCAACTTTTCTGTACAAAAGAAAACAGTGACTATTTCACAGAGGGTTTAGAAGTCCTGGGGTGAGCGTTGTTACTTTAAAGCAAAGCAAAACATTGCAAATTTGGTGGCTTCATTTGAAAAACCTTCAGAATTAACCAGGGAAGATTTGGGGGCAAACTGCCAAGGTGCAATAGAGTTATCCACGCACATGCATACACACGTCCACATGTGCACTTGCTCTCTTACATTGGTTTAACCAAATCGATGTAAAGCTCTGTCTGGACACTTACTTCTCATTAGCTTAAATTTGTCCTTAATTGACGTAGACCAAACCGCGGTGAACTTGGTTTAAACTGAGCTGTGAGCAGCCCCTCACATCCGTGGATCTGAATTGCTTTGAAGCTGAACCCTTGCTCGGCGGAGGCCAGCGTGCAGTGTCGGGCGGTCGATGAGCACAGCAGAGGGGTGGAGGGAGCAGGAGGACCTGCGGAGATCGACAGCCACAGGTCCCTTTTTGCTAGCGGCAGCTGAAAGTGGCCTCTCTGTGTGAGGGCTGTGTGGTGGTCCCACAGCCCTCGGCTCGGTCTGATTGCAGATGGGTGGTTATACGCACGCTACCTTAAACGGAGAGACTGCTCCTTCAGGGTAGTGGATGCCTTGATGCCTGTAGGTGACAGGTTGCTTGTCTCTTCCTTTGTGGTATCGCATGCAGGCATTGCTGGAGCCCCTCCTTATGTTCTCCAATCCCTGAAATAACAATTAGGGAGCGTTTTCCACTGGGGGACTTCAAATCTGTTTATTATCCCTATTTTACTTATAAGCCAGTAGAGAGGATCCAACGGGGGATTTAACTCACTCAGGGTTATCTACTGAGCCAGCAGCAGAGCGGGGACCCCGGGTCCCAGCCTGGTACATTATCCACCGGGCAGCACTGCGGTCTAAACGGGATGTTCAATTTATACAGCCTCAAGTGAAGCGCACAAAAGGCTTTTCCCTGGGTAGCGACATGTGTTATCCTCATTACCTTACATGAAATCCAAATAATAGTGAGCTGCAGGACTGATAAATGAATAAATAGCCCAGATATAGGACCCACGTTTCCAGCACTCTGGTGCCGGGAGTGCTCTGGATGGTAGAACATCTCTATTTAAAATATTTCCCCTTTGCTGAGGCTTCGGAGGGAGGTGGTGCATGCCACTTCGCCCACGGCAGCACCATGCTGCCGGCTGGCCCCACAACAGATGAATGAGACCAAAACCGACCTGGCAGCTCGCTCGCTGGCATGGGAAGGCTTTTGCCAGTGCCGTGGCTGTGAGTGGCTCTCCTGCTCTGGTAATCTCTTCGTGTCGGATTCCACCTCCCTGCGTCTCGCTGTATTGATTAAGTAATGTCACTGCTAAGCTTGTTTTAGATAAAGTAGCTTTGTGGATGGCAAAGGGCCGGGTGGATACAGGTGCTCCTGGCTGTCGTTGTGGCAGGGAGGTTTGTGGCAGGGAGGTTTGTGGCAGGGAGTTTGTGGAAGAGCTTGAGCCCGACCTGCTCCTCTCTGTTAACGGAGCTTCGGTATGCTGCAGGACTGTGCTCCGTGGCTTTCCCACTCTTCCTTGCACGGGCTCCCTGCAATGCCCTTGGAGACACTGCTGGACCCTCTAAACCCCATGGCTTTTAGCATCCCTAATCTCTTACCAGCTTTCCTAGCTCTTCCCCCTGTTCTCCATAAAAGCATCCCTCCCCTTTTTCAGTCTCCTGCTTTGTAATACCCTGATGCTCCCCCTCCGACCTGCAGCATCCATTAGTCTCCCTTACGTGGCTGCCAAAGCATCCTCCTATTTGTCCGGCCTGGTTTTCTGTGAGCAAAAGTGCTGGAGCAGGTACTCGGAGCCTGCTGTGCTCATTTCCCCGTGGCATTGGAGCTGAATTTAAACGAAGGCTGGAGAGGGCCGGCTCAGTGAGCTACCGGGTCCCCAGCGCTTGTGGATGGAAGTGGCGGAAGCTGGCACATTAGCAGGGATTATACAGCCCATAGCTGTGTCCAGTCCTCTGCATCCAGCCTGGACAGCAGACCAGATTTCTGGCATCACTTTTATATGTCTCTACTAGTTGTCTCGTGTGGTAGCATTTCAGACAAGGTCCGCGGTCCCCTTGGACTTAGGGGAATGACGTTTTGTTTTTCCCCTAGTCTGCCCGGTCGGTTTTTGAGATGCTTCCCATGCTATGGAGTTCATAGGTTCAAGCAGCCATGAGAATGACATTACGTGGCTATCTCTGATGGGAAAAAGTAGGGCTGCTTGACCCAGAGGTCCCTTCCAGTCCCCTGTACAACTCGCTTTTGTTCAGCTCTTTACTCTAATGGAAACCCGGCGAGCCCTGCCACAACCCCCTTTCCTGCACATCTGCGCTTCGCGCCACCAGATGCTTTCTAAGTACCGTGCCTGTTATCTCGGGTTCCTTTATCTAATGAATTTGTCATATCAAGGAAGCAATTCACACACCTCCTTCACTCTCGGCAAAGGCTGAAGTGCATTACCCGTCATGCTAGCGTCCAAAATTACAACTTGGCATAGATCAATCCCCGCTTTTGAAATCCATTTAAATGGATGTAGCGATCTCCAGCAAGTGAGACTCGAGAGAAGAGATGCTGTGTTAATCTGTAATGAAACAAGAACTAACCCTGAAGGGAAAGACAAGCCAGGGTGAATGGGGCTCTTGTTGGAACGAGCATTTCCCGTGATGTTCTCATTCTCTTTCCATTTTTGCTATATACCCTCTACTTTTCTCTATCCTTTCTTTCTATGCGCCGTCTTTTTCCTTTGGAGATGCTCTATATAATGATCCCATCACTTGAGTTTTCCCGAAGAGAAACGAGCTCTTTATTTCATTTGCTCACGACCCTAAGAAATTTTAAATGGAGATGGTGTTAGTGAAAAGCAAGCTGTAAGCATGAAGATGACAACCTTTTATTATATTTATAAAGTCTGCCTTTAGATGAGTTTGAATATACTCTCTGTACTTCAGGAAAGAAACTTTTTGAAATTACTCTCCCACATTACGATTAATTTAATTTCTTAAAGTTGAAGTGTTTGCCAAGACAAAAAGTGCTTCCATCCGCTATATCTCTGTGTCATAAACTTCTCTGCTTTACAACACAAATGAAGTTGTTTTGAAGCTCGAGACTGAAATTTTCAAAAATGCCTAAAGCACTTTGATTAGAGCTGGTTGAAAATATTTTTCTAATGAATCAGTTTTCAAAATGAAAACACAGATTCACCGAAATCAAATCATTTCGTGGGGCCATCAACATTTTCTCATTTAAAATTTCATCAAAATGTTTTATTTCAATGAAGCCAAATCCCCTTGGTTCAGTTGATCATTTTGCGTGTAGGCTATGTTGCAGTTTGTAGTAGCAAATGGTATTATAAAAGGAAAAGAAAGCCTTTGGGATTGTTGTCATATACCTGAGGTCAACTTTTTTTTTTAAAAAAAAAAAAAATTGTTTTGGGAAGGTGAGAAACTTGCTTTGTCTGGTTAACGAAGAAAACAATGCAGGCTGGAATTTCCCAAGAACAAAAATGTGGTGCTTGCTCCAGCTGTGGTCTGGGTGCCTACTTCTGTTGAGGTTTCTCCTAGCACCAGCCCCATCCACCCAATGCTTTTCCGTCTCCCGTGTCAGAGGAGCTCAGCTGTCGGCACAACTCATAAATCAAAATTTTGTCTGCAGTGTAGCTGGGACAAGATTGCTTTGAAGATTAATTCCTTTGAAAGATTAGGGCTCAGGGCAAGATTAGGACCTTTCTCACCCCTTGAAATGGCAGTGGCGATGTGAAATGTCTCGAGGTCTGAAGGAAATGGCAGGGCTGGGTGCTTGCGGACGTGGTTGTGGTTGTGTTTGGGGAGGGCTTGCCTGGAGTGGTGGGGCAGCAGGTCTCCAACGAGCAGAGGCTGTGTTGAGCCATAGTCACCATAAGCCATGCATGCATCTCCAGCACCCTGGTCTCCACCTGCTCTTGGAGAACATGCTTCCACTGGAAATTTGGGAATTGCATCCTGGAGGCTGTGCTCCCCCCAATCCTATCCCAGTACTGAGGCATGGGGACCTGCGTTTCTCAATGCAGTCACATGCGTCCCCACAGGGCTTCTCCATATCTTTGTTTTGCTTTGGCTGAAGGCCGTAAATGCGGTGCCACCAGTTGTGCACCACAGTCTCTCCATATGCAGCAGCAATTTCTCTTTAAATGTAGAATATTATCTTCTGGGGTACGGTCTGCATGATAGGACTCCCTCTGAGGTCAAACCCTCCTGTGCTAGTTGTTGAAAAACTGAAGGAATCATCCATGTCTTGAGGAGTTTCTTGTCCAGCAGGCGATCAAAGCATGGAGGGAGGAGTGGAAGGTATTGCAGCCCTATATCATATGCCGGGAAACAGTGCTAAGCTGACTCAGAGAGAAGCCACCATCCTAATAAAAGACTTTCCCAGTCTCTTCAGAGCTCAGCCTTGCTGCTAAGCTCCCGCTTTTTGCAAAACCAGCTCTGGTACATCTCTCATGCCCATGCCACTGGTGTTTGCTTGTTTTCCCCAATTTTTGCATGGTACAGGGGTGGCAGATTTGGGGTGAGAGCCCCATCCCTGAGGTCCTTTCCTGGTACTGCTTCCAGTGGACCTTGACATCCCTGTGCCACAAAATCCCATGACCGTGTTGGGCTGGCCGGCCAGGAGGCTTTTCAATTTCCCGGTGCTGGCAGGTACAGCACAAGGGTTGGGATTTAGGGCTTGGCCCAGCCATTTCTCCTGCCTGCTTGCCAATTAATCCCCTGCTGAGTAAATATATTCCCTACGCTTTATCATCCTGCAAAGAGTCTGAAAGACAAACAGAAAAGCAAGAAGGAAACAAAACAAGCCACCCACTAGTAAATTAAATGCACCAAGGAAAACATAGAAAAGACCAAGCAAACCCCAAGCAGCCCCTTCCTCTGAGTTAATTAATTGGAGCCCTGTTTGAGGACAAGCACCCTTTTAAATCCCCCATTGCTGAATGCAATTTTCTCAGTACAATCACTCAGTGTCCCTGACGGACAGGAGCCCAATCACTTCTCGACAGAAGGCAAGCAGTGCTGCAGCGCCAGAGTGAAAATAATAGATTTTTAACACTACTGCAAGGCTTGTAAATACCCAGCGAGAAACAATTCCCCCCCACACCACCTCGTCTCTGTCCCTCCGAGGAGGCCACCACTGGCAGGAGATATTGCTGGGCTGCAGCTGGTGTTTCCTACGACAGGCGACAAGGTGATGGTTGACTTCTCCCACCGGTGTTGGCAACGGGTGTGGGAACCCGCAAACAGCCGGGCTGCGGGGCGCTGCTACCCCCTGCCCACCCCCGGGTTGGGAGGACAACATCTCAGGGGGTAAAACCACCATGTGAAAAGGCTGGCAAGGAGAAAGGCCGGATGGCAATGGCGTATGTGCAGGCAAATGGCCGGAGTAAAACTCCGGGATGCATTTTGCATAGCTCTGAGCAGCTTTTAGCTGTTAAATTGCCGGCTGCATACTTGTCTGTGAATCAGCCCTGAAGATTTTTGGTGGCTGTATATGCAGCGCTGGCCAGCCGGCACGGGTCACGTAGGTCAGCGCTATTAAGGGCCTAACTCTTGGGCACAAGGCTAAAGACTTAACTATGTTTATAATATCAGCAAGAACCCATGTCAAATCCATTGTTGCATGATGTGACCAAATCCATTACTGCTCACATGGAAATCAATTACTGCACATTAGGGAACATTTAACACTTGAGCCTTTTCCACCGTGTTGTTTGCACGGCGTGGCTAGAGGAATCGTTATCTGCCACTCTGGAAATGGATTTTCTTTTTCTTTTTTTTTTTTTTT
>VZTL01062360.1:222869-254121 GCA_013400535.1 Scopus umbretta | reverse complement strand
TTTTTTTTTTTTTTTTTTTTTAATATCTGTAACAAATGTGCATAGGTAAGATGCAAAACATCCGTGCACAAGCGCTTGGTTAATGGCGAGGGGCTGAAGCAGAGCCTGTGTGGGATGGGGGCGATGGGCAGTGCACGAGCATTACTACTGACGGCGCTTACCCCAAATGAGTGGGACTAAATGTTTTCCTCTGCCATGTTCACACGTACTCCTCTATCTGATGTTTCTGTCTCTCGGAGCCATCTCTCCCACGCAGGCAGCAGACATCCCTGCGCTCATTGGCCCACACTTTGGCATTTCTTTTATCTTTTCTCTGTATTTAACCAAAAAAACTCTGACAGACGGACAACCCTGCATGTTCATGCTGGTGTTGTGGGGGATCAAGCACGAAAACCGTGTGTTGGGACGTGTTTCGGTGGCAGTAAGGAGGGGAGAGCCCGTGCCTGGTGGCTCTCGGGGAGCTTTCTCTTCACCTTCCTCCTTAAAGGCACTCGCCTTCTGATGTTCGCAAGGGCTGAGAAGGGATTTCAGGACACGGATAGACAAAAGCAATGTGTGAGAGTGGGAAAGGAGAATCCCCCTTCTGTGTAACGGGATTGCACGGAGGTCTTTCCCACCCTGGTGCGTCCCTTCCCATCTCAGGGGCGAGGAGGGGGCTGCTGCATCTCTCCTTTTGCAGCAGCCCTGCGCACCCCCCTCCTTGCACCCTCTCCCAAATACCCGGCCCCACATCGGGTTTCCCCTCCCTACACCCGCTCGCGCGTCCCACCTTTCCCCCGGCTCTAATGCGCTCACTTAGCAGGCGCTCGCCACCTTCCTTCTCCTGCGCACACCCTCGCGCACGCAAAGAGATGAAGGGAATGGATGAAGGTTAATTTTTTTTTTGGTCCCTCTCATAATGACTCATCCATAACGATTTCTATTGGTTATACTTCCTTGTGTGACAGAAACAATTTACTGCATTCCTGCAAAGCCTATTTTCTCTGCATGATCTGCTTGTGTGGAGGTTTGGGGAAGTAATTTACAGATATTTTGCCTCAAAATAGCTTACAAAGACAAAAGAGTCCTGTTGACACCAAGGTGCACTCCTCGTGAGCCAGGGAAACAGGATAAAACAGCTTAAAAATAAAAACACTTTATTATAGTCACTCAAAGTCAAATTCTACATCACACACTGTGGTCAAAAGCTCCTTTTGCCAGTGGGGACTCGGGGAGGTGCAGGGCTTCTCTGAGGATCGCTTTCGATTTGGGCTTGGGTTGTAGGAGGATCCTTGGTGACATAAATCAGTAGGAGTAGGGATCAGTAGGGTTTGGGATGCTCCTTATGGACCAGGTCCTATATATTCTGCTGTAGGGGAATGTCAGCCATAGGGCTGCCGTGGGTTGTGAGAACACAGAGCTCCCCAGCCTCCCTCGCGTACAATTTTGGAGCATCTTGCTGTAGGAGGGGGGCCAGAAGCCCGGGAGGAAGCAAGGGGTCATGAAACAACGTGTTTTGGCAGAGCCCAGGTTTTTCTTTCTGTGCCGGTGCCCACCAGCCCCTCCGTAACCTGCCCGCCTAGCCAGGCTGCTGCCTGCGCTTGCAGCTCTCTCCCCGCTCCGTGAGCAATAAGCTCTGAGATAATGACTATTCAAGGTAATTTGCTCAGGCAAATGCTTCTGCTAATGTGCTCGATGCTCTGTGATGGATAGCTCAGTTATTTCTTGGGTGTCCACTACTCCAGGACCTAATTCCCCCTCCCTGTTTTTTTCCATTGCCCCACGAGCTCAGCATCTCCTGTGCCTAGCAAGGCACGGTAATCACCTGTGGCTGAATCAAATGGAAGCAGTAGGGGGGAGGCATTTCATGTTTGCTCCTCCGTCTGCTCATGCACTTGGCCTTGAATTTAGTTAGCGGGCACGGTGGCAGAAAGGTGAGCATTGCCATCCGCTATGAAAGCAGGCAGGGTTCTACCTTCTCCTGCAGTCACTGATGTAGATAACAACCCCCCGGGCTGGGAGCAAAGGCCACTGTCATTGTCACGCCAGAAGCTGCACAGGGGTGAAGGCAGGTCGATGTGCCAGGCACAGGCACGGGGGATAAATTAGAGAGGGCGAGAGGAGCGGGAAAGGTTTCGGTGCTGCAGAGCTGGGATGCGCTGACAGTCACGGCCGGAGTCAAAAGGGTGCACTGCACGAGATGCATTTGAAACCTGGGAGTCGGAGCAGGAGCCTGTGCTGGTTTAACTCGAGATGGGGGAGCACAAAAAGATACCAACTGGCCTAAACTTTGTGCCTTGCACCCCGACTGAATCCAATCCGGCTGCTGGAACTGGTCTGTCAGGGGTACCTGCCTCCTAATCGTTTGGGATTTATTGGGAACTTATTAATTGCCTTTTTGCCTTCCCTTCTTTCCATGCTCGGTGGTTCTTTGGGGAAAGAAAATGCTAGTTTTGTGACTCGTTTGATGCTGTAAATCCTAAACCGACCAGAAATTTCTGAACATGCTGCTTTAACACATGATGCTCTGAGGAGAATTGCAAGCTTATTGCAGGTGTCAAGGTCAGGACAAGCACTGGCCGTGTCTCTACGTGCCACTTAAAATGATCTGCTACTCTTCAGCCTAAGCTAGGGCTGCATTTTGGAGGCAGAAGGAAAAAGGAGCTGTGTGTCAGCAAGGTGGTAGGGGCTGGCACGGCCCCTCTCGGTCCCACTGCATCCCACAGGGCTCCCTATCAAATACCCTGTCTGGAGGTGGCTGGAAGCCAAAATTTGGCTCTTGCGAGGACGCCCCCCTATTTTTGCATCAGGTGTTAGTGTTGTGCTCCAAAAAAAAGGATGAAGGCGAACGGTAGAGCTGTGATGCTCAAGGGAAGCACTTGTGCTGCTGGCACCGCTCTCCCTGTGCCCTGGAGAGCCCGAATCAGGGACTTGTGCACGGAACCTTCCTCCTTCCAGCATCTGAGTGCCCCTTGCTGTCCCTTTGCAGGGCAGCAGTGTGATGCTGGGCTCTTGGAGGGGGTCAGGGGAGTCACGGATCCAGGCGTGGGGAAAGGCAGGCGCTTGTTTGCAAGAGCGGGTCAGCCGGTAACGCCGGCGGCAGCAAACACTGGCTCTTTATCCGCCTCCCGCCCTGCGAAACATAAGCTCTCTTGTTGCTGCGCATCGCGCTCGCAGCAGCACCCGAGGAGCAGGTTCGAGTGCTGCTGCAGGCTCGGCCCAAAGGCTATCGTCAACTGAGCCATCAACGGGCCCTTTGTGCGGGGAGCAAAGGCAGAAGGCTGCGACACGAAGCCCGCTGCCCCTCTGCGTGCTGTGGGTGACCAAATACGATGTGGCTTTGACACATCACTCTGTGGTGGGGTCTGGAGGGACGGGGTTGCACCGAGTGCCTGCAGCCCTGGTTGTGTTTGGTGCTGAACAAAGCCAGGAAGAGCAAGAAGGATCCTCCTCGTTCTCCACCTCTCCCCAACATTGTCTTTCTCCTCCTTTTGCTTGCTTGCCCAGCTCCCTGCGAAGTCCCAGAGACCCTCCTCGGGGAAGGCTCAGGAGCATCTGTGGATGTTGTCCTCCCTGCCCGATGGCTGCAGAGCCATCTCCAGGTTTGATCATCTCCTGGAGCCTCCTGGAAATGAGAAAAGGTGGTGTTTCTTTTCCCGAGAGCGATGGAGAAGACTGCATCAAGGTTTTAACCCCTCCTTGGTGAAAGGCATGTTGATGGACAAACACCAGTCTGTCCGAGTGGCAACAGGAAAGGGGAATCGGCTGCTGCAGACAGGCAATAGGGCAGCTTCACGCTTTGCTGTGGCTGTGCTGGTCAGCCTGATTACAGCCCCACTCTGCTTGTGCACCTCTGGCGATTGCATGTCCTCATCTGCTCTGGTTGCTGCATCTCTCATCGGTGCCCCATGAGCACCGGTGAATGCGATGGTCCTTACCCACACGTCTAAATAAGCTCCATCCCTTTAAAGGCAGGGAGCTGTTGGCATGAGGTACCATCAAAGATGCACAAGCGGTGGCAGCTGTTGACACCAGATCCATGTCAAGTTCTGAAAGAAAGATGGGTTTGGGCTCAAGGGTAACACCTAATGCCAAGGGCCGGTTGCTGTGCTGTTTTCTCATTTTTTGAGGGGAAACTTATCTGAGGTGCTGCACGTTGGCCCAGCCCAATTAAATCCATTGTAGGCAATTAGGGAACATAATTGGCTGATTGGATTTGGGAGGCATAAGGCCACAAGTCACCTTTCTGCTGGTGTATTCTGCATCTGATGGCTCCTGGAGTAAAGCTACTGATGTGGGGTCCGTTCCCCAATTCAAAAGAACTGTCTGATCCCAGACAGTGTGTGTTTGATGCAATCGCCCTCCCCCAAAAAGGTGGTAAATTTTGAAAAGTCATTATCAGAGCTATTTGGACCCAATTTTCCTTGTGAAATATCAGGGGGAGATTGCCCATAATTTTGCTGATTTTGAATTTTTAGACCATCCTTCCAACATCCACGCAAAATTCTCACCTGAAATTTTAGCTGTTGAAAATTCCCCTTTTGAAAATATAAAATGAGTTCCCTGGATGCTGAACACGTTTGCTGCAAATGTGGTTCAAGCATGTTTTTATTCAGGGCCCTTTTAAAAAAAATCACACCCAAATCTGGAGGATCTCTTCTTCCTCGAGCCATCCTGACCCACGGTGAATATTCAGTTTGGTACCAAATGACACCAGACTTAGAGCAGGTATAAACTTCACCTCTGCGCAGAGGTCTGCTCTTGTGCTCGTTCCCTTGAAGCGTTCAGGAAAGGATTTAAGGGATGTACTCACCTTTTGCAGGTTTGTTGGAAAAGGCCGAATATCTCCCCAATTTAGGCAGCCTTGATTATGTTCCAGGGTCTGCATTTAATCTTTTTTTTTTCCCCGTGCCTGTTGCAACAGGAGAAAACCCCGAACCACCGGCACGCAGAGCAGGTAGCGGGGATCTTGCATAATCGAGCCCCAAAAGAGCAGCCTCGGCCGGCGAGGCTTCTTTCTGTGCTAATTTGAAATGAGGTGAGCGATGGCAAATTGAGTTTCAAGGGCAGCAGAGACAACTTGTCAATTTAGCCTCGGCTCCTCTCTGTCGGTGCAATCCTTAGGAGCTGGATCTGAAGCTTGTTTACGGCAGTGGATATAATAGCTGCAATCCCCCAGGTAGATTAAGCAATTTCTTCATTTAGGACTCTCAAAACTCTATGACATTTTGAGGGATTTTTCTTGACCTTGCGAAGGGCGAGTACTGCCTTTCCCCTGCCACCCTTGTGACTTTTTCTAATGACTCCAGGGGGAAAAATAGAGCTTGTCAGGATGGAAATTGCCACGGGATTGGGCTTGTTGGGGAGGTGTGGGTCTGAGCCGTGCTGGAGCGCAGGGAAGTCTTCCCACCACATTCTTTGGGTTTTAGTGATTGTCGCCCCAGCTGGGCATGTAGCTCTTTGCTGAGGGGTGGGTGAGCAAATCCTGTCCCCTTTGCGTGCCTCAGTTTCCCTGTCTTAAACTGCCCTTTCTTTAAAAACAAACAAACAAACCCAAAATAAGAGATTTACTGGCAACATGTGTTGGGCAAAAGGAAGGCAAGATTATTTACTCCCACTGTAGCACCCAAAATCAAACGGGTGCTTTGTGACTACAACGGTAGCCCCAGCCTTAGCAGTCAAGCACTTAAAATAAAACATCAGATGATGAAGCACTGGGGGAGATGTCAAGGCAGCAGCAGTGTTGGGCAGAAGAGGCGTGAGCCAGCTGGGAAGACCATTCCCCAGATGCAGCTGCGGAAAGAACTCAACCCATGACTTCAGTCGAAAGCCTGAGTTTGTACCTGTTGAGCGAAAGGGCTTTCCTGCCCCTCCGTGCAAAAGCCTGGTCCGCAGAGGGGATGAGCAGCTAAAGCTGGAAGCAGCTCCTCATGTACTAATTTCTTGCAAGGTCTACGTGCTGTCGAGGGCTGGAGCCTGGTTGCAATGTGAGCTGTAGACTGTGTTGTCTTAGCTCCTCCTGGGCAAAGAGGCAGCTGAGGGCTGCTGTGGGGGTGGGTTTGCAGGGGGGCCAGTGGAGCAGAGCCGTGCAGAAATCTCAGCAGTGCTTGAGTAGGCGATGTGTTTACCTCCTGTGGGGTTCATTGGGGAACAGGCACCTCTGGCTTGTGCCATGTGAGAATCCCACCAGGCCACCGATCTGCGTCTTTAGGTACCTAAATGCCTTTGGCAAATCTGTCTCTCAGTAGCTGCCAGATTGGATCAGAGGGATAGTGATCCAGTGCAGGACCCTGCCCACCATTGCAGGCACCCCTGGATGCCCAGGGAAAGGTGAAAGGAGAGTTTGCCCTGGAGCAGGCAGAGGAGGTCAGGGTAAGGGGTGAATTGCCATGGGGAGTGGCATTAATGGGGAAAACGGGCAACGAGGAGTCTCTGCTTGGATGCTGAAACTCCTCGAGCGGAAAAAAAAGCAAACGGAACTTTTTAAATTTCAAGGAAAAAAAGGAAAAAAAAAAGAAAAAAACCAATAGCAACCTGAAAGCTTTCAAGGCAGGGGAGCAGTTGGTGACATCCCTGCTTACCTCCCCGCTCCGCTTGCAGCTGATACGCTGTCTGATTAAGTCTCGCTAGCATGAATGTTCACAGCTGCATGTAGGACATGCAAAGTGCCTAATGACTGCTCGAGCTGGTGTAATTCCTAAGTAGGTATGGCATGCGGTTGCTCTGTAAAGGATTTCGGGACTGACAGTCTGTGAAAAGTGATAGAGGAGAGAAATGCCAGAACGGGGAATTAAACACATGCACAGATTAAATGAACTCAGTACTGACAAAGCAGGACTGCTCTGGTATCGCCTGAGCCTGGCTTGGGCTCGCGTGGCCAGGGAGCAGCTGGCGTTTTGGGGTGCGTGCACGGAAAGGGGGTGAGGATGGTCCACGGATGGGAGGGGACACGCAGTGCGAGCGCCGGGTCCACGTGGTCCTCATCTTTTGGTGATGCTTCTTGGGGTTTCTTGGGTGCTCTGGACTTTTCCATGTGGAGCAGGGACCCATCGGCTGCCCGCTGCAGATGCCAAGCAGCAGCTTGCCTCATTTCTGTGCCTTCTGAGCCGAGGATTAGGGTGAAAATATGTGGGATCCATGTCCCTGGCCTTTGGGCCCAGGGCTGTCTCATCATACAAATGCTTGCTTGGGGAATTGCGCCTTATAAATCCCCCTCCTTGCCCATCTTTGCCTCTCCTGCTGTCCCGCCAGCCCTCCCTCCTCTCCATATACGCATCCTCTTCCCAGGTTTTCATTATGATAATTAGGGAATTAAAATAATTTTCAATATTTTTAAACCGAATGATGAACTCACGGGCTGCTTTCGCTACTGCCATATTGCTAAGTATCTTAATAGGCCTATTTCCTATTTAAATATACTTCATATGTCATTGCTCAGATGGTCAATGTGCAACAGCCACTATAACCATTCCTGGTTATGCGGTGAGAGTAAGTGACCGGTTTGTGGAAGCCTAATAAAAGAAATGATCAGCGTTTTGGAACAGAAATAAATACCTGGCAAGGACCGCGTAGCTTAGGAGGACAGTATGGGGCTGCAGGGATATTTGAGCATCAGGATGCCGGCTGAAACACAAAAAAAAGTGGGGTCCTCCAGGCTGTGCGTGCCCTTTGGGGGACTGGCTGGGTCACTTGTTTATTTTCCTTGTACCCCCGTTGGCAATGTAGGTGCATGGGGGAAACCAGCAGCAAACAGATTAGCAGCGAGAATCTTGCACGCTCCAAAGGTGGGATCTCAAATTCATATTTTGGGGCAGGATAGCGCTCTGGGCTCTTGGCCTTGATCTCCAGCATTGGAAAAACTTCTCGCTGGCTTCAATGAGTTGCTAAAGCTTGCTGAAAAGCAGGAGGTTAGTTTACTCCGCGACTCCTGGGTGCTCCAAAAGGCAAGCGGGAGCTCAGCCTGGCTCTTAACCCGCGTGAAAGGGGCGCAGGTAGGTTTGCTCTCGGCTGGAGCAGGCTTTCTTCCATCCCTCCTTTCGGGGCTGTCAGGGCTATGATGAAGCAAAGGAGATCAATAGTCCAGGGGGAAAAAAAAACCCCAACAAAAAAGCCAGATCCCAAAAGAAGTCAAAAGTATCACAATAAAGCGTAAAGTGTTGGAATAAATATTATTAGAGCATCTTTGGCAGCAATAAAAAGATTAATTTGCTATTGCAGGAAAGAAAAAACCAACAATGTGTTTATGCTAAAAATTGCTGCCAAGAATTGCTTTTCATCTAGTGCATTCTGTTTTATTGGTTTTTTGCCTTTTCGCCCTCCCCTTCTTCCCCCATCTCTCCGAGATATCTGTATTGCTGTAGGTGATTGTGAAAGTCTGATCTCTCGGTAGGATATCCCTCAAATATCTCACACACATCTCCCCAGGGCTCTGCAACTTGGGATTTTACCTTTTTTTTTTTTAATTTTTTTTTTTTTCCCCACCCTGAAGAAACTGATTTGCCACCAGCTGCTCTAAGAGGGTTATGCATACTAGGCTGGCAACAGCTGATGTATGGCCACATTTGGAGCCACAGACTACACCAGCCTTAATAACATTCTTCTTTACAAAGTGCTTACTGTTAAATATTTATGAGACGACTCAAGAACAACCACTGCCATCGTCCACGAGTGCGCGAGCATCCCTCCTCCCTGCGGTTTAATGGGCCTGTGTTTTGGAAGGCAGGTGGGCAGCCTCCCCTTTATTATTCCTATATAGCTCCGCGCTTGCCAAGCCTCGACCTGCCCTTACTAATCGTGTTTTCAATGGCTGAATATTGGGCATTACAGATTTACCTGGGGCAAGGGACTGTGTGTGGAGTCAGAGGGCTGTGTTTTTTAAGTCCTCTTAACTGCTCCAGCCTGGCTTGGGTCCAGGGGATATGATTTTTGTTGATGTGCAGAGGATGGAGGCTTGCAGCGAGCGCTTGGCTGTGGAGTGGGAAGAGCTAGAGTGGGGTGAGGTCCTCTTATGAGATGCTTTTTTTTGGGGTGTGTTTTTGAAAATATATTCTCAATTTAGGGCCAAACTCTTCCTCTTACCTTAGTCCCCACCAGCCCCTGGGAGGTCTCCAAGGCTTTTTACACCTCCAGTTTGGCTCTTCTCCCACCCGTAAGTCTTTTAACAGCTCCGCGTGCCAGTTAGGTGCTGCCCAAGAGTGGATAAAAGGGACAGAGGTGGCTTTTTTTCTGCCCACGGGAAGGATAAAAGCGGCACTGCCGCTGGCTAATGATGCCTTTCCTTGGTTTGGGAGGGTTTATTTTGACAGTCGCAGATCCCGACTCTCTTCTCCGCAGTGGGAATGTATCACTGCTGGCAATTCTAGCGTTACTTACATGCGGCTTCATTAAAGCGTATATTATATCCCAAGGGGAGATGGTCTAAACTCAACGTTTCCAATTGTTTTAAAGTTATCCGATTTTATCCGAGTGATAACGATCTACAAATTGCGCTAGTCATCTCCGAAAGCGGGCTTTCCTGTAATGTCCTCTTTGCGTGGGCTGCCGGGGAATTGCTTTAATAAGCATAACTAGCTCTTATTAGCATTTCCACCCGTAGGTTTGGAGTTTTTTTACGGAGGAGGTGGCTTCACCCATCGCCTTGCAAAGAGGGAAAGGGAGGCGCAGCCGGTGAAGCCCGCTGTCCGGGATGCTGCTGGAGCACCAGGCTGCCTCGAGGCACATTGGCACTTCTGCCGGAGGTGCCAGCCAAGCTCCCGAAAACCCGCACGAGCGTGTGAAAACGCACAGAGGGGCTTTAACTCCTTCAAATGTTGCCTGTTTAATTTTTAACCCTGGGAAGGGGGTTTTGGTTCCTTGCCAAGCTGAGTTTCCAGTTGGCGCTCCCTTATTTTTTTTATTATCTGAACACTGAGGGGATGGCGAGCACGTTTGTAGCCTCCAGTTCAGCACAAAGCGATAACGCCGCACGACTGACACGCTCTTTACTCCGGTAACTTCCACGCGATGATAGGGAAGGAGCTCTAAACCCGGTCACGGTGGCAGAGCAGTGTTTCTGTACAGCCTGGCACTGCAAGCCAAGGCGCCTTTAATAAAGAAATGAGATTACGGCAAGGAGGCTTTTAGGGTAGACAAATTGGGGTGATTCTCTAGCTTGCTGCTTGCTACCTATTTATTCAGGCAATGGTCGTAACAGTTTACGGGGAATGCTGGATGCGGGGTTTCACTGCCACCCCATTATCTTTCCCTCGTGGTGAGCAGAAGTGGTCCCTGCCCGTGCTCAAAGGAGATGTGTAAGTGCACTCAAGGCTGTGCAGTCCCAGCTCCTGGGATATTTAACGTGAAATTGTGGCTTTAATCTTCCAAGAGGAAGTTGTTAACCCTTGTAAGGGAGAATAAGGCGACTGCTGTCGAAGGCCAACAAACAAGGACCGTGGGTTTATGTACACTCATGATTTCTACGATTGCCTGAGGTTGTTTGGGGCGTGGAAGACTTAGTGCGTGTAATCTATTGATTTCGTTGGTGTATCTGTATGGACGGTGCATACACGACAGGCGTGTGTATGATGTCTAGGCAACTCCGTGCCACGGGGTTGACTGTGAGAGAAGCCTCCTTCGCCTCCCAACATTTATATTACTGAGCCAGGGGCACCATGAGTGACAACCAGGGGACATCTGGGTGGGTGAAGAGAGGGAAAAGGATGAAGGACCAAGCCCTGAGATGGAACAATTTGGCAGGACACTGGCGCTGGAAATGTCATCTGGCTTGACAGTCACTGCTGTAGGCTTGAAACCATCCCAGCCATTAGATTGCTTGTTGCTGGGGGGTGAGCCCCCAGGACGTGCGTGTGGAGCTGTAAATGGGACACATAATATTTCTAATAGTTTCACAGACAGCTCTGCTCATTTCTGAAGTGAGAGGAGACACTTGTGCTATTCTGCCTGGCTCTCTTTATGGTATAATCTCCCATTGAGATTCAAGGCACAGCTCCGCTAATTAAAATGATGAATGCCGGAGGAAGGCTTTGGGTTTGGGTTTGGATTTTCTTTTTTTTTTTTTTTTTTTTTTTNTTTTTTTTTTTTTGTCTTCTTCTGGTAGGTCTAGCTGGTATCTGCACACACAGAGACTGCTTCAGGCAGAGGATATTTGCTCGCTGGATGAGTACCCAGGATAGATAGAAACGCTCCCATACCCACACACAAATGCTGGCTGAGAGATACCTGAGCCCCATGGAAAGCTCGTGCAAGCCTGAGTTTTGTGTCAGCATCTTGCACCGCGCTTTTCGGAGCCGGCCTCGTGCGAGACGAGAGCTGCCACCCTGCAGCAACCATCTCACCTGCCTGTAAGGAAGGTGCCGAGCTGAGCTTCGACGGGGCCGGGTGGCTTCGTGGGTTGAGCACCCTTCCCATGGTGAGATGCAGCTCTCCTGGGGACACTGGCCTCGGGACGTGGGGGGATTTAGGGCCACTGCTGAGCTGGGATAGCTGTAGGGCTGCTGGCACAACGCGCTGGAGCTCCTTCAGAGAGGAGGACATCTCTCCACCGCTGTCCCGCGCTCCCCCCGAGTGTTTTACAGAGCTGCCATGCTGCTCCCTACTGGCAGCCACATATTGATGACATGGCATTTCTTTTCTATTTTTTGCAAACGAAGCTAGAGCTATAACTTGCCTCATCGCTGCCCCTGGGGCAGAAAGCAAGGAGCATGGGAAGCAGTTGCTTGTGCATCGCTTACCTTCCCAAAGCGCCGCTGGGGGCTTTGCGTTGAGTTGCCCACCAACGCTTTTTTACTTTAAATGTCTCATGCTTTAATTAATAAAAAGACAGGCTAAATTAAGAGATCTGGCGGGCTCTCTTATCCTGTAATTAAAGCCTTTTTTTGGAGTACAGCCTTGAGTTACAGGCATGGAGGCACTTGAGAACAGTGTTTCCGTGCGGTGGGAAGACCTGGGAGCAGATGTGTGCTCCAGCGAGTTGCGAGCGAAGGGAATGAAGGAGCAGAAACGCATCAGGATGGTTTGTATAGGGGATTGAAATGTCCGTGTCATGTGCTGTCACCAAAGCAGAGCTTTAAATAGGAGCTCTCTATAAGGTGCTTGGTGTGCTAACATTGGCTCCTGCACAGGGCAGAGAGGCTCTATGGGGAAAAGGGGCTATTCTAGGGAAAGCAGGATTATTTTTCCTTGGGTTTTTGTTGTGTGATTTGGGGGTTTTGGTTTTGTTTTGTTGGTTTTTGTTTTTTTTTTTTTTTTTTTCTTTCTCCCATTACATCCTTGTTGCTCTCCCCATGTTTCTGAACTGGAGGATGGAAATGATGACCAGGTTGGACATGGCCTGAGGGTTACGCATACAAAGGATGGCAGGAGGCTGCCACATCCCTGCCAGGCTGTGGGGCTTGCCGAGACAGCCCCAGTGCGTGCACAGGCAGGGAGCTGCCTGGGGACCTGCACTATTTTTTCTCCTCTCGACAAGGTGTCTCTTGTCCCAGCGCTGGCTCTCAGCTGGAGCATCCCATAGCCCCCGTCAGACGTGTCCCAGCGCCGTGTCCCTCTCCCCCCAGCCCCAAGGGATGGACAGAGCTGCCTCTGGCTCCCTGGCCAGCTTTGCCTGCCCTGAGAGAGGTTTGCATTCAGCTCCTCGCTTCCCCAGGACAGCGAGGGCTGGAAGCGTTCGCTAATTTAGGAGTAAAGCGCGAAGAAAATCGTACCTGGGCCAGAGGGAAAATATCCCGCTCGGCATCACTTGATCAGTGCCTGCTTGCCAGCACATCCTCTGAGCAGAGGGACAAGCGGCAGCCTCCAGAGAGGGGTGACATGCCTTGCCCCAGGGTCCCAGCCCCTTCTCTGGGCCCAGAGATCAGAGAGGATGAGTGTACCGCCCTGCTGAAGCTGGCCTTTCAGCTCTGGAGCTCCTCCCTCGCCTCTTCTGAATTGCATCCGAGCGGGTAGCAGCCCCGCACGTGCTTTTTCTGCTTGGCTCCTTTTAAATTTTGCAAAACCTTGGAAATGGTGAACTTGGGTCCTCTGTGTGCTGTCACCTAAGTGTCCCCTCGGGACGCAGCTCAGTGGGGTGAGGTCTCATCCCTACGCACTTGGGAACGTGCAAGCAGATAGTTTCCAGCTTAGGTCTAATTTCCATCAGTCTTCGTCTGGTGATTTTTGCAGCTAGCTCCTCTGCCTCTGATCCAAACAGATGTACTCATGGGGGCATGGAAAGGCATGAAAATCTTCAGGCAGATGCTCTAACTCGAACTGCTCTTTAATTCGGATGATTTAAATGGAAATCATGAGAGCTTACTGCGGGACGAGTCCAGCCGCTCCGCAGCAGTTGAGCGTTGTGCATTTTACGATCTGAGCTTTTGCAGGACTGGATTAGTTTGTTTTCATTTCTCTGCTTGCCTGCTGATCATCCAACTGTCTCAGTGCTTGGGAAAGATGCAAAGATGCTTAGAAATACCAATAATAATTAAAAATAACAGGCAGTGGAACCAAAACTGCAGCCTGCAGTTTGGCTGGCAGCCGTTGGAAGCAGCTCAGTCCTGAGGCACAGAGATGGGACCTGCAGCAAAACCTCATGTCCTGGAGGCTCTGGGTGATGGCGGTGGGGTTTCGATGGGTAGCAGCCCTCGACCCCTTCTCCAACTCACCCTCGAGCCTGTGTTTTAAGATGTGTAAGATGTATTTCCTATCTACACTGAGTCACTCGGCTCCAGCATCCCACCCTCCGAATCCATCTGGCTTTCTGCCCACAAGATTATGTTATATAAACCACCCCTAAATGCAGTGTCTGGGAAAGTGCCTTTATGTTTTAATTTCCAAATAGGCAGGCAAAATTGAGTGCTCTGATTGGCATCTGCAATCAGAGCCCCATTCAGCGGGAGCTGTGAAGGGAGCTGATTGCAACGAGTGCTGCTCTGACCTTCTGGGGCCTCCACTGCTGCCTCTGCTTCATTAACAGGATAAATATTTTTCCAGAAACAACATTTCTGAGCTGCCAGAAGTCATGACAGGGATGGGGACTAGTCTGTGGCACAGTCTGCGTTGAGACAGCTCTCACGCGCTCTACGCCTTGAGGTTTAGGGATAAGTAGGTATTTGTAGCAGGCTGGGGACGCTGCCTGGGACATGGCTGGGGACACCTGGGCTCCGTTCCCGCAGTGCCACCGAGTGGCACAGCGTGATCCTCCCTCCTTCCGCGCCTGCCTTTCCTCAGCAGCTTTCCTCCCTCCTTTTATACTGAGCTCGTGAGTGACGCAGGGCAAGGACCCTATTTTGGGATCTTTTGACAAATGGAGCCTTGATACGGCCTCCGTGCTTTGAGACAACGTCCCAGCACTTATAGTGGCTATGATGGTAATGGGACAGTAAAGAGCATCTGGAGATCTGTGTCCCAGGAGCACTCCTGGAGCACCTCAGGGGCTTGGGCACAGCTGATAACCCCCAGTCCTGTGCTGTGACCGTGCTGCAGCGCCCACGAGTTGGTACAGCATCAAACGCCGCGGAGTGCCAGAGCCTGGTACTCAGATAACAGCATCTGCGGCATCAGCTGAGCCCCTCCAGTGAGTTACAGCCTGGTCTCTGCTCCAGGGGCCTCTTAGCATCCTGCAGCCAGTAATAGATGTTTTTAATTCTCAGGGAATTATTGAACAAACATCAGGGAAATATGTTTTACAGTCCAGAGCCAGCTCTGAGCATCGTTAACATTGTTATTGGAGACGAGGCGGATGATTTAAGCAGGGACCTCTGACAAAGACACACACCTGTCCATGAATAAAAGGCTGCAATTTAATACCCGTGCTGTTAATTAAGAGGAGGATGAGGGTCAAGTGTAGTGCCCGTTTCAAAGGTCTCCCGAGCCCGGCAGGCAAGGTCATGGTGCTAATGCCTCCTTCGCTGCTCCTTGGCACGCCGAGCAGGCATCGGCTGCGAGAGGGGGGTCTCATAAGGGCACACAAGTGTCGGGCACCTCATGTCAGCTGTGGTCTGATGCCACATAATCTCAGCACAGAGCCAGGCGGTGCGGCGGTGGAAATGAGCAGATGCTGCCAGCTTAAAGAGAGGGAGCGCATCCGTCTCCTATCAGAGCAGAGCAAACTGCCCTTCTGGCCGGGCGCTGACAGCCGTCAGCATCCACGGCTCTGGCTGGAGCAGGGAAAGGCTGGCGCATCCCGTCATCACATGCCAGTGCCTTGGCGGTGACAGCTTCCCCCCGCCCTGCCAGCCTGCCCCAGTGCTGGGGGTTTGGGGTTTCAGCAGTTTGTTTTGCATTGAGCAAAAGGCATCCCATCGCTCTGCAGCTCCTGAGCTCCTGCATTGCTAGAGACGGCTCAAGGCATCTCACCAGTGCTGGTATAAGGGGATTTAGCTTTGCCCAAGTGCAAATGCAGCCAGCTCCAACTCGGGCACCCACGCCTCTGTGCAGAGATCCTAAACCCGAGCGGTGGCATCCATGTCAGCAATGCAGCACTGTGTGCAACCCCGTGGACTCTGGCTGTTAAGAAGACAATATTTGCTTTAAGGGTGGCATTGCACGGTTGCACATCATTGCTCCTTGCTCTGGAGCTGGTCAGGGCTTTGCTAGGCATGAGTGCAATGAGGTGATGACATCTCCCAAGTGACGGATCCTGGCTGGCCACGGCTGCTGTCGCAGATGCAGCGGCACCAGAAATAATGTGCTCATATCAGTTTGGCGTATTCAGCATAAATTTTCATAACCCACATGCCAGCGTGCTTCACAGCAAGTGCCCCAACAGACAAGTGATGCCAGCGCGATGTCCCTGTGAACTGAATTCAAAGGGAATGGTGAAGCAGGGAATTGCATCTTCACGCTGCCGTGGGCTGAGATGGTAAAGGGAGAACTCGTGCAACAGACCCAGGACTGTGGCTGGTGAAAAAGCTCCATTTCTACTCCCTTTATGTTCTCCCTTGGTCTGCTGAGGTTCCTCTGATTGTATTAGGGCTTGCAAAGACTCAGCTGGGCTGCCTGAACACAGATCCCTTGGTCACAGCGGGCACACACCAAGGTATGGTACGTCCTGCCCGGCTTGGTCCCGCTCATCTCTAGGCTTCCCGAGTTAATATCTTAGCTAGTGACCGAAAAGGTTGATTAAAAAGCCAGGGCTAGAAACACGGTACTCCTAGGAGGGCCTCAGAAGCTGAAATCTTGTATGCTGGCTGTCAGTGAGCTCTAGAAATGCTGGTAAACACTGATTTTACTTCATTTGGATGCAGAGATGAGGCGATGGGAGATTTTGGAGAAGCAGAGCTTGTTTGCATGCGTGTTTAAGTGCACAGGCGTAGTTGCACACATGTTAGTGTACAGTTTGGTTCACTTCACTTGCATCCCGCGTAGGCAGCCATGCAAGGAAATTACTTCTGCATCAGTTGTGTTCCCCTATTACAAGAAAGCACCAGCAGCTGGTGAGCTCCTACCACTCCTCATCTGCCTCCCCTCGGACCAAACAACATCTCTTCTCCAGCATAATTCATCTCTTCTCCACCCACACATTTCAAATCAGTTTTGGTGTCCTACTCTATAGCTTTCCTACTGCCCCTGGCTCCTAGGAGAGAAGGGGGGTGATGCAGATGCTGTATTTGTGGTGGCGAGATGCTGGTTTTTGATTAGGAGAAGGGCTCTGTCCTGCTGCCTGCAACATCTGTGTTTCCTTCTCATGTGAATGACTCAAGTCCCCATCTTGCATGCAGCGGTGTAGGTTGGAAAGTCTCTGGCAAGCCCTTAGCAGCTGGATTTCTGGGGAAGTGGCCCCTGCGGGGCTCTGCATGAGCCCGTCTGCGATACTTTTGAGCCTTTTCAACCAAATTGCACCCAAAGGTTTGGTGTAGGCAGGAGGAGAGGAGAGGGAGGAGAGGCGGCATGAGCTCATCCTGTACTAGCGCCTTGGAGGATCCGCAGATGAGAGTATTGTTATGAATTCCCCGATGGTGGGGAAAAACTTTGATCAGAGCTTGCACCTCATTAGACATCAGAGAATTGAGCCGTGAGACACCGATCCATAGGCAGCCAGGCTTCATTACTTTTACTGCTCATGGGACTGCCTGTTTAAAGAGCACGTAGATGCTACAAAATTGACTTTTGTTTTTAATTATTTTTGAGGACTTGGTGTCCCCCCCCCATGTTATTTTGCTTGGAGGGCTCTTTGCCGCAGGCTTTGGCAGCTAAAATCAGTCTGTTTTGCTCCGTCAAAAGCAAGCAAAAAGTTTTCTTTTAGTTGAATGTTAATGTGTGTATCTGTCTGCTGTGTCCAAGGGATCATATTTTGGATCATGGGCCCCGTGGGCTGAGTTCCCAGCTCGGGCTCCCGATCCCGCACCGCATGTCCATGTTTCTGCATTGCAGGAACTGAATCCTGACCTGTGTCGAGCTGATGTTTCGATTCAGCCCCAAAAGCTCAAGTTAAACCCTGCAGTTCAAGAACGCCAGGCAGCAGAAATGTCAAAAAGAAACATTTCGACATTTCCCAAACGAACCTTTTCAGAACTCACTGAAAACAAATAGATGGAAAAGGTAGAGGGACTTGTCAGCACTGGTTCGGGGGCAAGCAAGCAGATTTCAAGCAGCAGAAGTCCCCACGGGATGGAAATCTGAGCTGGCTTTTAGCCATTAAGGCAGACCTGGCTGCAGTTTGGGGCCAGGTTTAGAGAGTTTTGCGTGACGGGCTTGCGTGAGCTGAGCTGCCTGGTTTCCGTGCTCAGCTCTGCCCTGCCCGTGGCTCCAGAGGAGCCTCTGCCTGCGCATCCCTTCTCGCAGAGCGAGGCAGGGGACAACCCCAAGCGTGGAAGTCACCGGCAGCGCGTCCGTAAGCGTAATTCCCGTAAAACTCCTCGGTTGAAAGATGTGGAGGAAGATAAATGGGGCTCTGAAAAGCCCGATTTGCGCCATTCTCCTTCTCAGCTGTGCTCTGAGAAGAGAAGTGGCAAAACACAGAAGCCCCACGTGCTACAGACGGACCCCACAGCTGAGGGGAAGGAATTACTCGCTTGCGGACCGCGTTCCAGTTGAGATCACAGCTCGGCGAGAAAATAGAAGCAGACAAGGTAGTCCTGCTATTGCCTCCAACCTACTTGATACAGAAATGGAGAAGAAAAGCTGAGTGCAGAGCAGATGAGAGAGACATTTGCCTCCTTGTGTGCAGGCTGACAAGAACCGGGGATGGACGAATTCATTGCAGGTTCTCTGAGTAGAGGGGGGGGAATAGGAAGCCATCCAAGCTGATTAGTGAGAGGTCTCTCAAAGAGACAGGCTGGCTGGATTTAATTCCCTAGTCAGCATTCCCAGTACATTGATCTCCTCCTAAGTAGGAGGGAGGGGGAGCGGAGAGAGGGATGGTGGGGAGGGGGGAGAGGAGAGAAAAATAGGTTAGGAGGTGGTGAGAGAATGAAGGCAGAGAGAGAAAAATGAGGAGTGGAAGAAGAGAGGAGGGAAATGGCAGGGATGCAGAGGTGGCAGGGATGCAGAACCAGCCTTGGTTATGCCCCAGCTGCACCATCAGCCAGCACCAGAGCTGCCATGTGTGATGGAGGCATTATTGGTGAATAAAGAGGGAATCCAGCTCGGTTGTCCTCAGCTTGGTCCGGTAGGGATGGAGCAGCCCTCTGTCATGCTGCTGGCCGTGACCGAGGAAGGGCAGGGGTTGCAGGAGCAGTGGGACATACCCCTGAACTGTCTGGGTGGGGAAGGAGGATGATCAGACGCTTACAGATGTGCTCCAGAGCATGGAGCAAATGCAGGTAGCTTTATCATCCGATAGCTCCTGCAACACCAGGGCTGGAGATGGGAGAGATTAAGTCTTTGCAAGGCAGGATCCCTGACTTGCAACAAGCATGAAGCTTTAATTTCCAGCCCCAGCTGGTTGTGAGATATTGGGCATTAAAAGCACATTATTCTGATTACTGTCTTACTTCTTTTTCCACGTTTATTCTTCACTTGGATTCCAGCTTGATTTCAGTGTGTACTCCCTCAAGATCCACCAGTGCCAGAAGTCAGTGCCGTATACCATTCGAAAGCTCAGCCTCCCAGCTTTCAGATGGTATAATTAAAGCATTAATCTCTTACTCCAGCAGTCTGTAAGACAGCAGCTGCTAAAACAACATGGAAGGACTGCTACAAAAAGGTGCTTTGCTTCCAGGAGAACTGCAACAACTTTTAGGGTCAGCAAACATCCTCTCATGCTGGGGAGGGTCCAGGGGCAAGGACAGTACTGGCCTTTGAAACTAGAGGCTGCTCTTGAGTCTCAAATCTGCTCCTCTCTAAACAGTTGCAAGCTGCCATAGAGCATAACACCCCTGAACCTCTTCAAGCTTTGTTGAGCTTGGGTTGGGCTGGTGGCTTCTCGTGTTCACATGTGCTTCGCTGTAATTGAAAGCCCTTTGGGAAATGCAGCCTTGAGCTTGGCGCTGCTGGGAGAGGCGGTGTCGTGCGAGTCAAGGATCTGTAGTGATGCTTGTTGGATGCAGTCTCAAAAATTGTTGGTCTTTTCCTTGATGTGGGAACATTGATTATTTTTAATTTTTTTTATCATCTTTGTGGGAGCCCTGGGTTTTTTTAAGATGCTGTTGCAAGCAGCTGGACTTGATACCTGTGCAGAATATTAATCTCGGGGGATATTGAGCCTTAGGAGAGAGAGGCCTCTGCTATCCCGTGTGGGAGCTCTGCAATCAGGGATGGCTCCCTGCCCTTTGGCTGCAGCAGGACTAAAGCGTAGGTACCGGAGCGTGACTTTATCGAGATTACTGCTCACCTGTAAGGCTGAGGATGTTTGTTACCACTTGACAGAAGGGTGACAGTGAGTGTTTAGCCCTGATTAAACACCAAGTATTGGCTTCAGAAGTTTCCCCAGCCCACAAGAGCCCCAAGAGAGCCTTGATCCCTTCTCTCCTGTTCCTCTGGCATCCACTGCACGGGGCAAAACATCTGCAAAGCACAAGGGGAAGTCTGGGATCTTGACTCACCTTTGCGAAGGTCTGGTTTTGGGCTTGTGTAAATATGGAAAGCTGAATAACCTGTGGAGAAATGACACCCTGGAGCTTGTGGAGATGCCATGCTCGCTTGCAGGCTGGCATGGCACCATGCCCCAGGTCGCAGGACCCGTGGCTCTCCGTAGCGGTCCTTGGGGAGGAACGAAGCCCTTCATTCATCTCGAAACACAGGTGGTGAGCTCTGGTAGTGGGAAAACAGACTCCTCCCGAGGTGCTGTGCCCTCTGAACCCAAGCAGGGTTTCTCTTCATCAAGGTGTGAGCTGCCAGTGATTTCCATAGCCTGATTAACGCTCTTCAGACCGATTTCCATTGGCTGCTGCAGAGGAGCAGGGGAAGATGGATGTTTTCCATTACTTGATGTAATGACTGTGAGGCAGCCTAATGAAACCTGTACAACCAGAGTGAACAGAGAGCCCACAAACAGTGATCAATAGCCAAGCTGGAGCTCCAGTGCATAGATAAGTGGGGGCCATGCTGTAGGAGACCAGCAGGGAGGGCCAGCGGATGGAGTCGGGAGCACTGGAGCAGGGAAAGGATGGGGGAGGAATGATGCCTTGGGTGTGAAATGGGATATATAAGGAGGGGAAGTGGGACTCGGTGGGTTTTGTTGTTCCCACAACGCATGCCTACTTTGTTCAGCTCCCCTGTGCAATGTCCCTGGCTTTTCCATTCCCTCTGGGGGAAAATCATTGCACCTCCAGGCTCTAAATTGCCTGCAGATCTCTCTCGCTACCTTCCTTCAGTTGCAGTACCCTCAAGGAAGAAGCAAGGAGCACAAAATCCTTGGGAACTAGTAAGAATTTCTCCCAGAAGTATCGAGTTGTGTCTGAATTGAAAAAAAAAATAAAGGAAAATAAACCTCTTGGCCACATCCAGGAACCACTTTAGGCTCCATGCTGCCCATCCAACCCAGGGGAACCGTGGTCAAAAGCAAGGCATGACCCAGGTTGTTCTGTGGCTTGGATGAGCCATCGCATCAGTCTCCTCCATGTACTGGCTTAGCAAGTACTGCTGAGTGAAAAATTAGTGTAGCCCAGCCAGTTTTAATTGACTGGCCTGTCGGTAGATGGAAAACACCACCAGGAAAGTGATCTAAGTGTACACTTAGGGCCATCTCTGCATACCTGGCTGCAACACGATGCTGGAAACTTGCTTTACGAACCTGGACTTCATTACACTGAGAGCAGGAAAGTGTGTTCCCAGCTGAAGAGAGGTTAGTCTGTAATTTTCAGCTGAGCGAACAGGTCGGGCAGGGTGTCAGCAAGACAGCGTCTGTGTTAAGCAGGAGATGTCCTCGCTTTTGCTTGTTACAGAAGACAACTCCTTCAGGCTCCTATCTCCTCCCTTGCAGCTGGTGGCTCCCACCTGCGGGGGCCGTGGCGTTGGGAGGGCAGGGACGTGGTGCTGTTAGCCAGGCGCAGGCAGTAATGGGATCCACCTGCTAGCACACAATACTGGAGGAACAAAAAATGCTCCATTGTGCCTCTGGAATAGCTGCAATTAACAAAAACTGAGCAGCCAAGGGCTGGATTCATCTCACAGAGGCCGTGGGAGACAGCTTGAAATGTACCCACAAGCACTGATCGGGGTCTCAAGCCTAATTAGCCCCCAGGAGGTACCCAGTTAGAATGCAAGACTGACGTGGTGTGGGCAGGTCTTTCCCACACAGCAGCGAGGAAGGGCTGAATGCCATCCTCAAGATGCTCTCAACCTGCAGCTATAGCAAAAAGGGCACGTGGGCAATATCAGAGCCTCTGCTGTGCCGGGCAAAGCCATTGCCCTGCTACCTGCCGCCGAAATGCCCTGCTACCTGCCGCTGAAATGCGGCAAGAAGCCATCTCCAGCCCTAAAGATGACTTTGGGCCATCCAGGCTAGATCACTAAGCTCTGTCGAGTGTGATTATCTGCAGTTTTGCCGGCAGGCTGCGAGCAGACAGGCTCACGTCGGCACCCCAGGACGTGACCGCTCTGAACCTCCCTCCCCGAAATGGAGGAGATGCCTCCAGACCATGGGTACTTTCATCCCTCTTGTTGACACCAGCAAAGTCTATGAATCCAGATGTGGCACAGCTGTACCCAGGCAGGTCCTTATCCTCCTGGGAAATGGTGCTGATGTCAGGCAGAGCCCCTAGGGTTGTACCGAGGAACGCTGCGGGCTATATATATTTCATAGGGACAGAGCAGTAGATTATGGCTCCGGACCCGTGCTTTATTTATGACTCAGCCATTTCCCTATCTACAAAATGAGGATAATGATACATTATTCCTTTAGAAAGAGCTTGTCCTCTCCAAGAGTGTTTAAAAACTCTGGCAACAATGCACGTTAATTGAACATTTTCACTTTTTCGAGTTCAAAGAGAAAGTTTTCGGAGAGGATAATTCTTATTTTATCTGTATTTAATACTGTGAGGTGTGTGGCAGAGTAAAGACGGTCACATCCAAGGCGGGAGGAGAAAGGATTCTTTGGGTCTGCTCTCTATTGTGGCATTGGGGCTCAGTGTGCTGAGCAAGCACTTGTAAATCAAGCCAGCAAAAATTAAAGGCCACAGTAATGGGTTGGATTAATCTGCTCTGACTTCCATGTCTAGAAGTTAGATGTCAACATCGGGGTTGGTCGCCTCAGGCTGCCTCCTGGTCGGTGGAGAGAAATAGGCATCTCCAGAGGCCATTTATCTCCTCCCAGACAGGCTGGTTGGATGAATTGCCCTCTGGAGGTGCTGGTCTCTCTCCATTGCCAAACGGAGCTCTGGGTATGTCTTATATATTTATATTAAAAATACATCGGGGCGGGGGGGGGGATGAAAGTGAATCCTGCCTGTTGGGATTGAAAGGAGATCGCTCTGCAGCTGCACAGGGACTTCGGGTGCAGAGCTGCAGGGATGCTCTCAGGAGCTGGTGCAAGGCTACACCTAAAGCAAGGGGATAACCAGCCTGTGTTTTGCATCCCAAGGAGCGTTTCCCCGCTGAATCTCCCGACGGAAGCCGGAGTTTCTTTTGGCGTTATAGTCACATTCACTTCATGGTTGGTACAGAAACTGGACAGAAGCCCTGCGAGCATTTGCTGCATAGCTGCATCTCGCACGTACGGGCACAGGACCCTTAAACTACTGGTCTTCATGAATATCAGCGAGTAAATAACACAGGTTCAACTAGCAAAGATTTGCATGTAGACACTAGAGTGATAGGCAACATTATAAAATCGTAAAGCAGAGGAAATGGAAATACCAGGCTCCTGACTACCAAACCCCTAAGCGCCGTGCGTTTTGTCTTCCTAAAGGCTGTTCCAGAGATGTCAGAAACAAACTACACACTTCCACAGTCTCTCGTGTCCTCCTTCTGTATTTGGAATGAATAATAGAGAAAGGAATCATTTTATTTAAAGAGAATGAGTTGAATGGAGTTTGCTTTAAAAAAAAAATATCCACACAAAAAAGCACCACGGCTCTCATCCCTGATTGCTATTATAAAAGAAAACTTCCCTTTTTCATTTATTATTGAAGTAAATTAGGTTGATTGTCAGAAACTTGTGTGTCGGGTAAAAACGTTGCCATTGTGAGTTGCGGTGAGATGAATGCATTTAATTTACCCCTTTGGTACATTCAGCAGGCGGCCGTGAGCGGCTCCGGCTCTTGGCTCCCCTGCCTCCTCCCGGCAAGGCGATCGCCAAGTTTCCTAGGGGACATTCCATGGTGGGATTTTGTCTCTTTGCAGGGGCATCTTGTCCCCCTGCCCTAGAGCTGGGTAGGGAAAAAGAGGACAAGGAGCCGTGGTGGTTTCTTCCCTCCTCCCTCTGACAGAGTGCCATAGCAGCCAAGTCCTCGCCTGTTTTTTTCGGAGCCAGAAAACTGCCTGAAAGCTGCTCAAAACAGGCGGGAGTCAGGTGTCGCTTCCAGATTGCCTTGGCCTGCGGTTTCCTCCATCGGAGCCGCTGCCCATGGGGGAGCAAGGCTGCATCCCCGGGCAAAGGATGAATCGGCAGCCGAAGGGGGATGCAGGTTGGCTGAGTTTTGGGAGGCTTGCTGGGGCTTTAGTGGGTACCGCGGGTGCCTAACAGAGTCGTATCAGAGGCACAAAACTATTCCGGTGCCGCTGCGGGCAGCCTGTGACTTTGTTGGAAGGCAAGCTGTGGATAAACAATTTTCGGCTCGGGACAAGGCATGACAGATCTGTTGGTAGCCCTCCAAAAGCACCGTTTCTGATCTTGCTTGGATCAGAGGGACGCTGCTGACTTCAGGCCTGCATCCAGCTCTTCCATGGGTAAATGCAGCCCCCTCCTAGCTTGCGATGGAGGAGACATCACTCCTGTCTTCCTCCGGTGCTTCCAGGTGCCAGGACCAAGTCCAGAGAGTATCCACCTCTTGGAAATCTGGGCGGTGGGACCCTATTAAACGCGCTGCAGGAGCACGGAGGGTGTGAGCGGAGCTGCTGGCAGGGACAGTGCAAGCAGAAGTGCGCCCGAGGCAGGGAAAGGCATTCATCAGCCAGGGTTAATGGGACTGACGGAGAGGGAAGATGCCGCCATTGAAATTTCAGGTTATTGCTTGTTCACTGCCCGCACTGTGCAGGCCAGCCAGGCAAAGGCTCAATCTCTGCGTTTCCGCTTGCTGCACACCTTGAGTGCATGCAAATCCACGTCTGGGTCAATGGTGGTAGAGGCTGAGATAGGTGGAAAATTCCTGGGGGAAGCCCAGCTTGGGAGAAGACATCGGTTGAACCGTGTGCTTTGCTGCTAAATACTGGCAGTGCAGGGAAATCCTTTGCTAGAAGAGCAAATGAACCCAGAACAAATGAAGGGCAACGTCTTGAAGTGGAAAGGGAGAGACGGGGGGGTTGCAATGAGGTCTGCACTAGAAGTGGTTGTTAATATAAATCAGCAGTGAAGGAACCTCTTAAGAGGAGGGTGATGCTGGGCTATACTCTGTTCGTATGCATTCGCTTAACGTGCAGGTGAGAACCACGCACGGTTCCTGTGTGTTTGTGCTGAATTTGAGTGTCTGAAACTCACCTCTCTCAACACTATGACCTTGCAGTGTGTCCTGGGTGCAGTCCTCCACCCCGCAGTCACGTCTTTAGGCTGTGCGGGAGCCCTGGGTGTTTTTCGGGTGGTGCACAGCAGGGTAACCACGAGGTGAGCTACATAAAGCTCCACTGACTTCTGGTAATCGCTGAGCATGAGAGCTCAGGGCAAGAGCAAATGAAGGACATAATCTTGGAGAGGAAAGGCAGAGAGAAGGAGGCACAGCAGACCTTGGCACTCGAAATGTTTGCCGCTATAATATTGCTGGCTGGAAGCGTGATTTCTCCCTCTGCCAGTAGGTCTATGTACACAAAACTTCCACCGCGGTTGCAATTACACCGCTCTAAGGTGTTTTTCTGTCATTGCTTGTTCTGCCCAAGGAGCAAGACAACCTGTCCTGGTAACCTGTCCACGCCGTATAGCACAGACCCACTTGTGTGCAAACAGTGTTTGGGTGCCTGGCAAAGCCAGCGCAGCCGCTTGGGTCGATTTGTTTCTTGTTTGGATTTGCAAAATTGGAGCCAGAAGCATCTTCTCGAGAATAACCTCTCCAGCCGCCCTTTTTTGCTTTATTCTCACCAAAAGTCAACTGCAAACAGGCAGGAGGAGAAGGCAGAGGGAGAAGGTTTGGTTGAAACTTTCTCCCATTTCATCGTGTTTTGTTTGAGCGTGAACTTCAGGCAACATGCCGGCAGGAGACTGTGATAGCGAGCAGCTTCAATGACAAACTTTAGGTCTTGCTTTCAGGGTTGGCCATGCAGGATTGTGCTTCCCAAGATCAATTGAGGATCAGCTGCAGCGGCGCAATGAATTTAGGGCCAGAAGGGACTTTTAGATCATATAAACAGGCCCCAGAAAGTCATTAGATAGCTCTTTCCTGAGCCTAGGATTTCGTGTTTGTCGAACATAAATCTTCCAAAAAGGTGTTCAGGGTTGATTTAAGGATCTCGGGAGATGCTGAATCCAGGACTGCCATTGGCAGTGGATTTTAAAGGTTAATCACCCTTGCTGCTAAACATTTGTGCTCTGTTTAATTTGTCTGTCTTAACTTTTGGTTGTTGGTTATTGCTGTGTCTTTCCCTGCTAGGAGAAATCGCCTGGCATTTTTCTCCTTTGATCAAACTGGACCGCCCTCTTCTCTCCCCACCAGACTAAAGACTTTCTCACCGTCCTTCAGCTCAGCTGGGTTTTTTTTATCACCCAGTCTATCCTCGTAGCTCTTCTCTCTTCCCGTTTTCTCCAGCCTCCCTTTTTTAGTTATTTTTCTTTTTAATATGAATATTAGAAGAAAAAATACCAGAAGGGCTCTGCAAAACCGAGAGGAGATTTTAAAAGCCAGCAGGATTCAGGGGATGGGAGAGGGTAAGGTCTGTGTCGTGCTCCTCCACGGCAGAAATAGTCCTGCTAAGCACAGGGGGAGCCTGGCTCCTGCCAGGCTTGGGCCAGAAACAGGGCAGGAGGGAAAAAAAAGCTTTGTGTTTTAAAAACTGTAATAGATTTAAAATTGCATTTCTTTTAATGAATGAGTCGCCCAATTACCACAGCCTGAACACCTGTGCCTGAGATTGGAAGTCTCCAGAGAGACTTTTGCTTTTAACAATATTTATGATGATGAGTGTTATCGCATTAGGTGGGATGGGCAAAAGAGAGAGGCCGTGGTCGTGGACAGCATCAGGGCAGCGGTCGGTTATCTTCCCTGCAGCTACTCCAACACCGCAGCGGTGCCACCAGCATGCACGGCATGAATTTCCAAGTGTGCGTCTCCCGATGGTGTCCCCAAACTGCTCTGTCCCTTTCCATCCTGCTAACCCTTAACGCTTGCCTAGCTCTTAAAGGAGGACAGGAGCATGCTTTGCCCAAAACTCTGCATGTTGTGGGTGGGATGATTCCCCAGGTGGCCTAGAACCATCCGGGGGGGGGGGGGAATTTGCCTTGAGCTGCTACCTGGAGACACCAAGGGCTCTTGGATTTNCGATGAGCCCCCAGGCCCCTTGGGGTTTTTTGATTTTTTTTTTTTTTTTTTTTTGCTTAACAAGCAGGAGTAACTCAGGGAGCAACTGCCACGCAGCTACGCCTGGTTTAACGCCTACAAAGTTGTGCAGTCACTGGGGAAAGGAGCTAAAGAAACCCATATCTGTAGCAGAAACTCCGAGAAAGCAAGGGCTTGTCTGCTCAGCTGTTGGAGCTGCTGGTCCCTCATGGCTGAAGAAACCTGTGGAATTATCAATAACCACAAACCACCTGAGTCTGATGAGTCTCGTCGTGCTGTGAGCTGCAATGCCTGTGATGCTGCTCAGAGGAATTGGGTTTTGCCCTGCTTGGGACTGATTAATTGCCTCCCAGGTGGTAGGTGTTGGTGGGCTACCTCCTCGTTGGATAAAAGGCAGGCAGGAAGCTCTTTGAGAGGAATGGGTGCTGTCTGGGAGGAGAAATAACTTCTTTTTTGGTGTCATGGGTTGTGCTCAGGAGCTTTGTCAGCGGGTGAGTTGGTCTCTCCCATTTGCTGCCTGGAAACCTGGTTCTTGCAAAATGAGAGAGGGCTTTTAGGCATTAATCCCCCTCCCTGTGGCAGGTTGCTTTTGAAGCTTCAGCCAGACCTGGTGGTGTTTGTAGCATGCATTGCAGGACTTTGCAGAGGTTATCATCTATCTGTTCTACTTCTTCAAGTCAAGCTGTAGCTCAAAAGATGCTTTTGGCCCAGGAGGTAACAGGGTCTCTGGCTTGAGCTATTGGGTGTGTGGCTGGGGATGGGTCTAGGGTGAAGTGAGAAAGGGCAGGGAAGGTGGATGTGCAAGATGCAGTAAGAGGCAAATGCTCTTTGCTGCCCATCCCCTGCTAATTTTGAAGCATGTCTGAGGCTGTGCCTTCTCCTGGGGCACCCCTGCAGAGCACAGAGGTCTGGCTGTGCATTTTGTGGGAGAAATGCCAGTGAAGCTAGTGCTTGGTGGAGGAAACTGCCCTCCCGGTGTATGTGTGCTACCTGTGTTATTCATCTACGTGCCATGCAGGTGAGCCTTTCCTGGAGCAAATTAACATTGCGTTCATCAAGATAGCAGGGAAGGGGCTATGATGTGCCATGCCTCTGTGGTCCCTTCCCCCTGGGGCAGCAAAAGAAGGCAAAGACCAGTCCCAGGTGGAAATATTGGCTGTTTCTTCCTGTGATGTAAAGCTTCTGGGGACGTTGGGGAGGAAGGTATGATGTTGCAGCAGCCGGTGTGAGGAAGCTGGGAGCCCGTCGGGGTTAGAAAACCCACACCTTGGAGGCGTGGAGGCTGAGATAGCTCGATTTTGACACATCTTGCAAACCAGTGGATGATTTGAGAAGGGAGGTTAGGTAGCACCTCGGTTGATAATTTCGCATCCCTCCCACTCCAGCATTGACCAGGTCAAGGCCGAAAGCCCGTTGCATGGGGATGGGTGAGCTGTTGCGGAGCGTGACCCAGGCAGTGGGCTGCGGCCGTGCCGGCTGTACAGAGACAGAGGTATAATTATCCCAGCTCCTGTCATTCTCTGTGCTCTGCCAACGCTTCTGCAGGCCAGAGGGCTGAACTGATGTAATTATGCGCCTTCCCCTGTCTATGTTTGAATAGCACCTTGGAAAACACAGTAAAAGAAGCCACAACTCTTCTCAGTGTCCTCTAGGGGTTTTAATTTATTTTTATTGTGTTGGATGCTTGCTTCATTGTGGTTTTTTTTTAGTTGTTTTTTTTTTCAGTGCTGGAAGTTGGCTTTACTGCAGAGCAGAGGTGGTGCAAAGAAAGAGCCTGCTGAATTGCAGGGTGTTAATAGGCATGATAAGTCAAGGTAGCACGGAGGGATGTGGTAGAGCCATCAGTAAGCTGTGGGGTTCCTCTAGTTCCATGTTTAATAGCGAGTCTGTATTTTTCCCCATAGTTTTATGGGTTTGGGCCCCTGTTTTCACTTTGGCACAGCCTGAATTCCCTGCTCCGTTCGCTTGCACAGTCAGGCACTTTTCCTGCAGCCTTGTGTACAGATCCTGTGGCGGGCTGAGGATGCTCAGTGCTTGAGGACAATGTTACCCTCCCACCCATGAAAAACAAAAAGCAACCCAAAAAATTGCTGTGGAGTTTCTTATGTTTTCCAGCTCAGGACTGGCCTGTGTGACAGGGAAGGTTTCTATGTGTCTCCTTAAGCCATTTTGTTATGCTCATAAAAAAAAAAAAATTGTTAAAAACTGGTTTCTTTGCTCCCCCAGTAACTGAACTAGCAAGAAACAGTTGGTTTCTCTGCACCTTGTGTCAATGAGCATCCTTCTCTCGTTGCAGGCAGGGCCAGCCTGACTTGCAGACACGTCGACTCTCCTGGCTGCGCTGGACTGCTGCATCACCTCGAGGAAAAGCCGTCTCTGAGGTACTGTTTTGGGTTTGGTTTTTTCCCTGATTACAAGATGATGTGTGTCTGAAGGGCATAAATCTGTTTTCAAAGCATTGAAGGTGGCTTATACTGCATCTGTGAGGTGCAAAGTTGCCTGCATGGTGAGTTTCCACGGAGCGTGGTTTCGTTTGACTGGCATTAGGTAACCCTGCTTAATCCGCAACTGGAAGCTTTTGAAAGTGATTTTGCAAACCTGGAGATGTTTCAAGCTTATGAGGCTTTTGACCTGTCTCATTTATGCTTGCCTCTTGCATTGCTAAGGGAGAAGCTTAGAAATGTGAATTACATGAAATACAGTGTGAAATCTTTTGAGATATCTAAATTGTGTGTGTGTGCACATAGGCGCTTCTATCTCCTTAAAACTTCATCTCTTCTTCCCCAGTTGATCCATGGCTGATTACATTACGCTTCCGCAGCTGGGGGCAGAGAGGGTAGGAGCAGGTGAAGAACATGAACTTATGCTCCCCATCTCCCTTCCCCAGTGGCATCCTGCCCCTCTCTCTGCTTTCCTCTCCGTGCTCCAACCAGGATCCAAATGCAATGTCCTCGTTCAAGTCCTGAGTCGGAGATGGGAATGGTGGGAACAACCTCCAGCAGGCTGGGGGCTGTGCATTTCTGAGGCTTACATGGGCTTTTTGATAGAGTTTTTTTCCTGTCCTATTTTGCAAAGCTGAGAATTATGTCAGAAAATGTCTACTAGGCTGAGAAATGAAGATTTCTTCCTAAATATAAGTTTCCAGAATCTACCTGTTTTTCATGCATGGGTTGTGTGCTCTTCCTGCTACTTTTCCTAGCAGACACTTTGCTGTTGCAAGGCTCAAACCTGTTGGCTGTGTGCTGGACCTCTCCTGTGCTGCACAGCCATTTTACACCGCCTTTGGTCTTGTTGAAGAAAGTTAAGTGTATACTGGGTGGTAATGGAGGTGTGGGGCCGTGGGTGGGCTGTGCAGTGTCTTTCCAAGGATATTGGTGGGAAAAAAAAATGCAGAACTTCAAAGCTTTTGAAAGTTGCAGCTGATAAAAGGAGGAAGGAAACAGCAAGGAAAGGCAGAAAGAGGGAAAGAAAGGGAGGGAATGAGCAAGGCAGCTTGAACAACCTTAACGATCCCAGGCTTTTCCAGTAGTTCAGTGATGCTGTGTATTTGCCACCTAATTTCATCCCAAACACCCTAAACTGAAAATAAAGCGCTGTTTAATAAACAGCAGTCAGCATTTCATTTCCTTGAATGTTCTGGTAGCAACTGCTAATTATTCCAATGATTTCCCCCCACTGTAATTATTCGGAACCGACTATTCAGATTCCTCCATTGACTTCTATATCTGTACACGCACACACTGAAACATGTATATATTTTGGTGTCCTATTGAAAATTCAATAGGATCCAGTTTCAATGGCTGTTGCCTTCCCCCCGTGCCTCCCCTCTCCAATTTGCTGGTGCTACAGCTGCACGATGGAGAAGAAAGGATGCAGCGTCTAGCGCGGACATAAACAGTAACGTCCAACTGAAATGGGGAGAGAAAAATTACTTCCTTGTACTACCATGCTCTTGACAAGAGCTGGCTTTTTCTTTTTCTTTTTTTTCTCCTTGTTTTTCCTTCCCTTCTTTTTCTACCATGATCAATTTTCTGACTCTGCCGGGCAGGTTACAGAACTAATCTTGAACGTGCTTTGAGCCTACTGTATAACACCACAAGCCTTTAAAGATTGGGGTGGGGGGAGAAGGAAAAGGAGCATGCAGGGAATGCAATTAGTTCGGGGCAGCAGGATGAGCGGGAGAAGCTAAGATTGCAAATGTGGGTTATTGGGGGGAAAATGAATCTCATTCCTCCCAGGGCTGGCTTACCTGGCTTTCTGTTTTGGCGGCTATAGAG
>VZTL01062360.1:183102-215309 GCA_013400535.1 Scopus umbretta | reverse complement strand
AAAAAAAAAAAAGGGAGAAGGGGAAGGAGGAGGCAGGAGCCAGCCCCATCTGGCCGGGAGCGCCGAGCCTGTCAGCTTGCGTTAGTCTCCTCGCAGCCATCTGGAGGGGCTGTGGGAGTGGGGTTACCTCCGTGGGAGGGGAGGCCGGGGCCGCATCCTGCTCCGGGGCCGCCCGCGGAGCTGGGGATGCTCCCGGGGGCTGCATCGCACCGTGGCCGGGATGCGCCCAGCTCCGTGGCGGGTGGTACCCGGGGCTTTGCGGGGAGCTGGATGCACCCCTGGGGAGCTGGATGCACCCCTGGAGGGCTGGAAACTCCCTCCTTTTGCACAGGGAAAGGGAGAGCGGCTGGATGCGGGCTACCTCTGCGCTGCCCCGGTGCCCGCCGAGGGCTGGGACCAGGGTTTGGGGTACCTGGGTGCCCCAAGGAGCCCTGCCGGGGTCCCCCTTCTCTGCGGCGGGACGCCGGTGGGGTGTGAAACCCCTGCCTGCGTGGGGCTGGCGTGCGCCGGCGGAGTTGGGGGACATGGCCAGCCGCCATCTCCTCTCAAACTTCTCTCTCCTGGGCAGGCTGGGCCCGCTTTTGCGGACAGCCACCCCTGCCATATCGACCGGCGCGGGCTGCTTAGCATGCACATCACACGCCAAGGCATTTCTCCTCTTCGCCTTCCTCCCGCTCTCCCTCTTCAAGCTCGCGCTCTCCTTCTCCCAGGGTTGCTGCTTTCCGCTCGTGCTGCTTGGGATGCTGGCATCCCTGCACCCTGGGGTTCTGGGGATGGGAGCCCGGCACCCTCGGCTGCTGCCTCTGTGGGGAGCCCAGGTGGGGTGGCAGAGGGCTGGGGCTTCCCAGGAGGGAGGCAAAATTGCCCTTCCCCTCCTCGATTCTCCTGCCCAGCATTTGTGCTTTTTTCTTTTTTTTCTTTTTTTTACTGCTTGCTTTTCACTCCTGACTTGGCTTCCTTGCAATCTTACTCCCTGCCTCTGGTCATCTCCCATGCTTCTTCTCCCTGCTCTCATCAAAGCTTACAGATCTGAAAGTAGTTGTTGCGTTGGGTTTTTTCTTTTTTTCTTTTTTTTTTAGTTCTCCTGGGCAGCAGAGCGGTGGGAAGGAATGCGCTGCCTCCCCAAGCAAAAATCCCCCCGAGCACCCTGCCTTGCAAGGGTCTGATGTGGGTGCCAGAAGTCCCCAGGTCACTGCTGGGGTGGGGGGGAAGCAGGGTGCCACGCTGGACTGTGGTCCGGGGGGACCCAGGGCAGAGCCGTGGGGTGCTGGGCAAAGTATTGGCAGCAAAAAGTTTGGGCCTCTTTTGGGCTGGGAGATGTTGGGTATGTGGGGTTGTTGGAGGGAAGGAGTCTCCTGGGAGGGTTTCTTGCATAATGGTATTCAGGAGTCCTTAAAAAAATAAAATGAAAAAAAAAAAAAACCAACCACCACCAGCAAAAATAATTTTGCTTTTTAACGAAAACTTTCTAAGGGGGTTTTGAGAAATTTGGTGTCACTCAGCCCCAAAGGTAACACGCAGGTATGCATGCATTACCAAATATCAGCAGTATGGTGCTGCTGCTTCATGAACTCCTCTGATATTCACGGTATCTTTTTGAATTTCTAACTTTTCTCTCTCGCTTGGTATACAAAAGTGGAGCTGGCTTGTGTTTGAAAATACAAAAATTATTGTCATGCAGGAAAACTGTGTTTTGCACAAATGTACTACAAATAGCTCAAGAGATCTGTGCTGCCCTCTGCAGCAGTTTATCAATACTTCAGGTCATTTACCTATTTACAGCCAAACAAACAATAAGAAAAGTGGTTTGTGAGTATGCTTGAGAGTAAAGTGGAGTGTGAAGTGGGATAATTCGTAAGTGCTTGACCATCTGCGTTTGTGCAAACATCCAGAGGTCCTCCAAGTTTTGCAGATTTGCCGTTGTTTTTTTTGGAAGCGTGTCCCTGAAATGGGAGCTGTTGAGCGTTGCGTCCGTTAGGAAGGAGCCCTCTGGGCCCCGAAACGTCCAGCGTGGTTTCGTGCACGGCGATGGTGCCGTTCCCGAGGGAGCTGTTGACTCTGGGTGGCTGGGACGCTTGCTTGGATGCTGCATTTCCATGGGAGTGAGACGCGGGTGCCCATCGCATGGGCAGGTGGGAAGGGCAGAGCCGGCCAAAGGCCCAGCCCTGGCTTGGGGAAAGGAGCTGGGAAGAGAGGGAAGCCACAGAGGGCTGGGATAGCTCCGGGTGTCAGGAAATGAGTGGCTATTTGGCAACACAACTCTCCTTGTGTTTGCCGTATCTCTTCTGTATGATTTTTTTTTTAAAATAGCAGCAAGAATATCCACGGCATATTTAAGGACCCAGCAGCAGCGTTTTCTCTTCCCTCTTTCCATGTTTCAAAGTAGAGAGATGGTCTCGTGTGTGCCCGGTGTCCCTGACTTGCACCCACCTGGATTTCTTGAGGAAGAGGAGGGCTGGTGCAAAAACCCCACCCCAGCACGTGGGAGTGGAGAAGAGAAGAAAACTCTTCACTCAACCATGCGTAAATGGATTAACCAGGCTAAAAGGTCATAGAAGATTTAGCTGGGCCTTTAGCATCAGTAAGCCAAGAATTATGGGAATTTGATTTACAAATTAGCATAAAGACCTTATTCTAATAAGCACACAAGCTGAAATAGGTATGTAAAATAATAGCATATGTCAACATCGTACGCGGAGCGTTCCTCATCCAAAAGAATTATCCGCTCCGTTCGATGTGGCTGGATTGCAGATAACTCCCGAACCAAAGCACGGGCTGCGCTCCGGTGCGATGAAGAGGCCGGATCTGGCCCGGAGACACATCTGTAGGGGGGAGCGGCGGGATTCGGGAGCACGGCTTGGGGCCGTGCATCCCAGGAGGACTTTTTCTTGGCAGAGGTGGGAGGGGAAACCTTCTGGCAGTTCGGGCAAGAAGGTAATTGCGCTAATGAATGTGTATAAGAAAAATTATGTGTATCGACATCTTCCTGTGAATACCCGGATTTATTGTTCCCCAGGGAAAATATTAGATGTGGCTTCGTGGTGGTTAATAGTTACCATGCAGGTCAATAAAATGCGATATTCACCCCAACAGCAGAAAATAGCTATTTAATAGGTAATAACTGTAATAATCAATACCTACATGATTAGATAACCCAGTTATATGTAGTACATAAAAGGAGGGGAATGCGCTCTGGTTCTCTAACGGCCTGATTTGGAGCATTGCAGAACATCTGTCATTCTCGTTGATTTTAACCGAAGCTGTAAGCAGGTATCCAGCACCTCTGGAAATCAGGCCACCGCATGGGATTAATTGGCACGTTTTTAAGACTCAGCAGAGTAAACAGGAACCCAAGCAGACCTTTGCCATTGGAAAGATGCTTTTGAAAGCAGGCCGCGTTGCGCAAAAACGTGGGATGGCGCCTAAAATGCTGGGTTGGCGCTTGGGATCTCAGTTTGGTCGGCGGCAGCTTTGCCGCGGGCGCTCTGTGCAGCGTTGCACGTGGGTTTGTTCGTGCGTGGGGTATCGCTGCTTCCCTGGGAGCATCCCTCCGCTGATCTGGCCACGCAGCTGTGGGCTGGCAGTGTATAGCGAGGAGTAAGCTTGTTGTGGCTGCTCTACGCTGCGCGTATGGAGATCTCCATCAGAAGAGTTGTCATTCACAATGAGACACCTTTATAGCGTGGTGTGATGGGGAACGTGTGCTAGAGTGGGTTCATGCTGTAGCTACAGCAGCTTTAGGAGCCCCAGTTGTGGAATAGAGATGTGCAAGGTCCCATACCTGCTGCCAGATGTTTCGGGGCATGCAGTTGCTTACTGTTCTTAAAATGCAGGCATGGAGAAGGTGGCTGTGGTTATCTGCAGTGGGATGCGTGAGGAGGCGATGAAGCAGACCTGAGCTGCATGGCCAAGGAGGTATGGGACTGGTCAGCCATCCCCAGATTTGGGATGGGACTCACTGGCTGGTCAAGAGGAGATGAATGTGAGTTTGACAAGCAAAGAAGATCAGGTGGTAGCTCTGAGCTTGGGGGAAAAAAAAGACTAATGTGGTAAAACTAAGCTTCTGAAGCAGCGCAGGGACCATCCTGGTTTACAAGACTTAGTGGTGGTGGATGCTCTGGAGGCTGCAACCAATTTGAGGACCTCCTAGTGCTTAGCAAGAATTACTTTTTCCTTACCCTTGTAAGCATATTGACCATTATAGTAACCCTGGCTTATAGGGTTTTTTTGTCTTGTGCCAACCCTGACTTGTGCATGAGATGAGTGTGTTCAATATTGGAAGTGTCTGCTTCATGTATTTTTTTCTTGCTGCTTTCGCTTAAAAATATCTATATTTGTGATTTCCCCCCCCCCCCATTTTATTTTTTCCCTATGGGGAAAAAAATTGATCCGTTGACAGATCTAGGTCAAGTTAGCAAAGCAGGGTTTGCTGTTTTCTGTGATAAACCAGGGTGGAGGTGGAGGGGGGAGAGCTCACCAGCTTGCTTCCCAGGCAACTCGTAGTCAGACAGCAGAGGTGGGCTCCAGCCTTCCTCCGCAGCCTGCGAAGCACCATGTGGGAAATATCTTTCTGGCCATGGAGGTCAGGAAAAAAACCCTCTTTTGCATCTGTCTTTCCTTTCCAAACTTCCATAGTGGCAGGAAAGGGAAATAATTTTCTTTGCTTGTTCCCCAATTGAAGGAATGACTTACTAGAGCAAAGCTTTAAAGAGAGTAAAGATGGTTTCTTTTTTATTTTTGTTTAGTGTTACTGGTAGTGCTCCTTTGATGTGTCATGGCAAATCTCCCATTAGACTCACTGGGACCCAAGCATGATCCGTCTCAGATGTTCATGGCAAAGGCTCGCAGCTGCCTTGGAGTTGAGCTCTTGGTTTCAAATAGGGGCCAAAATGAGCAAGGTGCCAGGTTTGGGGATTTTGTAGTGAAAGTCCAAGCCATACTGCTGTCTTCTATCTTCAGCCAGCATCCTGCACCTCCGCACTTGGGTCTTTCCATGCTGTTAGTGGCTTCTATAGGAAAAAAAAAAAAAAACAAACCCGAAAAACTGCAAAGGATGAGCTCTTTGTCACTGCATCCCTGGGGGCACCCTAATCCCCGGGGCTTCCAGCCCTTTTGTGGGCGCTGGTGCAGTTCTGCAGGCATTGCACCCCCTGTGTGCATATGTGGAGCTGTGGCTGCTAGCCTGGAGGAGCTAGCTACCTCCCTCCTTTCCAAAGCACGCACCTTGCTCTGGGTTAATAATAAATCAGAGGTGCTGCCTTCGCCGTGCTCTGTTATCTCCCGCCAAGAAGGATATCATGGATTTTTGATGCGCTTACAGTTAATATGTCCAATGCTGAAAGCTGTTGTAAATTAATTGACCCCTTGACCTCCTCGTCCCATTGACTGTTCCCACTAAAGACAGGGTTTGGTTCTTGGCATCCTCCCCCCCCCCAGCTTTTCCTTCCTCTGACTCCTCTACCTCCCGCATGCTTTGCTTACTAATCAGGGGGAGCCGAAAAAGGCCCTCTGAGCAGGGCTTCAGGCAGCCAAGGAGCCGCGGCTCCAAAATGCTTTGTAGCAGCCGTGCAGGGAAGCCAGGATCCCAGGGACCCAATGTGCATAAATTACTGATGGTTGGAGTCTTTCCTTTAAAGCACCAGGGAGGTGGTGATGGAAGCCGGCATGGCATCCTCCGCCTTCCCACGGGGATGGGGACAGAGCAAAGTAGCTGCTGCCAGGCTAAAAAGTCACGGTGCAGCACTGAGGACCTTCTGGGGGTGGATGGACCCCAGCATCAGTGGGGTGCAAGGGTGCTCAGCACCCTACTCGAGGGCACCTCTATCCATCTAGCGAGCTGTGGCTCATGCCAAGCGCTTATCTTTGGAGCCGTGGTGGGTTTGGCTTGCAGGGAGGATGGGAGCGGGTGCTCGGCAGAGGTTTGGTGGGAAGGAGCGGAAGATGATGCTGTGAGCCTGGAGGTCCTGGACTAGGACGTGGGTCCTGAGTTTGCATCCTTTGCTCGTCCTGCAGCGATTCGGCCTCATTGCACGGTCCTTCCCCTTCCTCACTTGGCCACACATTCCATAAGGATACCAGCCGTCTTTCTCCTCTTGTTCCTGGTCTAGCTAACCTGGATTTGCCTTGAAAACGGGGTCTCTTCCCCACTATGTAATTGTTACATGACTGAGTGTGAGGAAACCCTCGTTTACCTTGGAAAGGAGCTTGTGAAACTCGGCTCGCGTGGCTGGTTGCATCCTCCCGTGACTCGTGGTGGGAGACAGCAGCTGCCAAGAAGTATGAAATGCCACAGGAGATTGTGTAATATTAGGATCGAAGCAGAGTGGGGTTTTTTAATCTATTCCAAAGCGGAATAAAGTAGAACTATCACAAATTCCCAGTGAAAGTAAATTCTGGGAAAAATAGGGATTGATTTTTGAAGTATTTTTGTTCTGATTTGGAGCTTGCATAAGATTTATGGGCAAAGTAGTGAAGTGATTTCAAACAAACAAAAAAATAAGAGGAGCGATCTGAAGGCTGTGTTCCAGCAGTATCAAAACAGCCCGGAGTCTCGAGCCTTGTTACTTTTTTTTTTTTCCTCCTAATTGTTATTTCTTCAAAACATGTTGTCTGCTAATGTTTCAACTTTGCCAGAAATGGCATTCTTGATTTAAAGAACTGGTTTGAATGCCAAATCTGACCCGCCTCATTGGAAGCATGACAAGCACTTGAAGCGAGGCGAGGTTCATTAATACTGTAATATTATCTTGTCCTTTAAGTGTGGCATTTTCCCCCCCGCCCCCTGCTTTTGTAGGAGTTATCTGGTGAATAGCACTAAGTTTCTGGGTTGGTTTGGTTGGTTTTTAGCTATATTCCCTTTCTGCAGGACAGATGGTATTTATAGATCAGAGAGTGCCTGTGTTGGACTATTTTTTTTCTAAATTTTTTTTTTTTTGCAAAGTCAATCCCCAAAGCCAGCACCAGGGTTTTTGATAGCGGGCCAAGGAGAAGGAGAGTGGCAGGGCTGGTTGGCAAGAGGTGAATTTGGATTTAGCGTGAGTGACATCTCTCTTAATGAAGCCCTTTCTGGAACAAGGCTGGCGGGGAGCGGGATCCATTAGAGGCTGGGGTAGTGGCGAAGCCAAAGCCGCCTTGTCATTGAAGACAACATTTAAAAATTTGTATTATTTATTGTTTACCTTTTGTGCTGCTTTTCTGCACGTCAGCGCTTCCCATTGTATGTTTTGGGCTTTAAAACCTGACATCACATTAGCAGCCAGCTCCAAAGCCCCCAAATAATGCATAAACTATGATTATTCCTTCTGATCCAGTTGTGTTTATGTAAATGGCTGGAAAAGCGGTTTTCAGCTTATTTCAGAAGCTTAAGGGATTCATACCAAGCCTATTATTGAAAAATCAGAAAGTGAAAAGCAACTTCTGAGACAAGGAATTAGCAACTCAATGGCAGCCCGCGTACCGCTGGCTGTACGGGATCCGGCTGCATCGCAGACGGGAATTCCCCTGGGATTCAAAAAATCAAACACGTGGCAAACAGGTTGTCGGGCTTTGCAGAGAAGGGAGGGCTCCAAGGAGGGTTGCAGTTAATCCAGCGGGGCGAGGGTCCGGGGTGGGAGGCTGGAGAGGGAGCTGGGGTGCAAGCCATCGGCGGTGCTGGTGTTGGTGGTCAGGGTTTTGGCCGGTGGTGTGCAAGGAGCATCGCTGGTTGCAAAAGCCACCGGCCGTTGGGCTGATAACCCCGGCTCTGTATCCCTCGCGTGCCTGGATGCGTGCCGGGAAGGGGCTGGTGGTGCTCGGGAGCACCTTTATGTCCCCAGCGTGGCTGTCCCTGCCGTGGGCAAGCCTTTTCCCGCTGTCCCAGGAGAGGTGGGAACAGATGTAAATCCTCTTTGGGGCGCCAGCCCTGCAGCATCTCATCCCTCCTCTCCTACTTTTTTTTCTTTTTCCCTGGTTCGGTCCCTTTTCCCCCTTCCTTATGCTAATTTCCCACCTGAGCACCAAGTACTTTATAAATAGCAAATCTGAAATGAATTTCCTAGCAGCAATCATTATCTCCCTCGACAGCCATTAAACATTCACACAAGCAGAGCAAAATGACAAAGGGGATTGATTTTTACAGTGTGTTGGGGGGAGGTAGGAGAAAGGAAATATGTTGACAAGGCTTTTCCCCACCCCACCACCCCCCCCCTCGCCTCCCTTCCGGAGCCTTTATCTTGAGGAATTTAAAATCGCCCAGCGACTCTGTTTTGAGATCAAGTTGGAAGGGGGTGGGAGAGAGCAAAGTTATAAATAAAAATAAATTAAAAAACCCCTAAACAAAACAAAAAAACCCGAAAAACCCCAAACCAACCAACCAAACCCTATTCCCTTCTTGTTCAGCCCCTGCAAGCCTTGCTCCGATCTGTCGGCTGCGTGCGACTGGTAAACATGAAGTTAGTTACGCGGCCCCGGCTGTTGAGATGAATATGTCAGAGTTAATGCCTCTGAAGATGGAGGGGTGGGCTGGTGGGGGGGGGGGGCCCAATCTCCGCAGCCTTCTCAGCAGAATAAATGTGTTGATGCAATAGTTGGGAGCCGGCGAGCTGCTGCTGTATGAGGCACTGTAGCTGAAAATTTAACTTTGATTTCAATTTTCATATTTGTCAGCAATAATTAGATTCAAGAAATGTTTTTGCCGCTGTTCTAAAATACTAATAAGTAGGAGCCTTTGTAGTATGGCTAATGGAGTCTTTTTTTTCCTAGTGGGCTAGAAAAATTCCATTAAAGGGAAAAGTCATACTATATTACCATGCTTCAACATGCATTGACTTTGCTGCCACAGGAATATCTGCGCTGGGAGACGGCGGTCCTTGCTTCGATCCGCGGGGATGGTGCCCGGGAGTGGGGCTGGTGTCCTGTGGTCGTGATCCGACGGGGCTCCCAGGGGAGGGCTGGCAGGGGGTGATGCTCTTTGGGGTGGCTGGAAGCTTTCAAAGCGTTCCCGAGATGATATTGCAGCGGTAGCCTGGCTCTCGTCCAGCCTGCTTGCTTGGGCAGTTGTATTTTTTTTTTTTGGCATTGCGAATTCCTGTGGGATTTAAAGCCTTAGCTCAGTTAGGGGGCTCCCCTTGCCGGCTCTGCCCAAGGCAGAAAGGCCCTTCTCCCCCTCCCCACCCTGCTGTGTGGATTTCCCTAATGGCATGTGCCAGGTTTTATCCCGGAGCAATGCCAGAAAGGAAAGTGATATTAAATTTACTGGCGATATGCACAGCAAATGGGGGAAGCTCTAAGTTGTGTCATTCTCAAGTTACTTCAGCCTATTAAGCAAACAAAAGCACTTGTGGAGTGAGAAATGGAAATGGCCAACGCGGCCCGATTAATCCTGGATGTACAATTCCGTTAATAAGCCAGCTTTTAATAGGTGGCTCTTTCCAGGAGCTGCTGGGACTAAGAATTGATGTATTCACTGTAATTGTATTGCAACTAATGGGATATGAAGAAAATTGTATGGAGAACCTGTTCCTTTGCTACCGTTTTCCAATCAGTTGAAATAATGCTTCCCTCTGGAAGAGCCCAGCAAGGTAATGATACTTAAATCTAAATAGAAACAGGAATATTTTTAATTTTGGTGGAGGTGATTTTTGCCTTGTGCTTTTGCTTCCTCATAGAGCAGGCAGAAGCCGAAACAGATGTACCGGAGAAAAGAGGGATCCCAATCCCAATGGAAATGCCCTGTGGCGGGATACTGGGGGCTGCTATCCCAGCCTGGGTGATGGCATGTGTCTGCCAACGCAGAGAGCTACGCTGGGTCTGGGAGCCTCCAGGCTCCCTCTTGAGAGCCAAGGGGGAGTTTCTGGGTGCCCAGGCACGGGGCTGCCCCTCTGGCATCTCACCCGGAGCCTTTTCCCTTCGTTGGCAGGGAGAGGGGCCTTCACCCTCCGCAGCCGATGCGATTCACTGGGAGAGCTCATTAATGAGCCTGAGGTCCCCCCTCCATTCTTCCCCCTTATTTATTCAGACCCACGATCCCGGGGCTCTGGCAGTTTGCTGATACTCTCTTTGCGATGGACTCCTGTTTTCATACCCCTGCGAAAGCTCCCCTCCTGCCTTGCGGAGCGAATGTACCGTTGTGGCTGCGGCTCTTGGGTCCCCGTGGTGTTCAAGAGAGGGATTTGGGGGTTCGAGCGGTGAGCATCTCTCCAAGGGTTCTTGCAAAAGCAGCGCAGCTGCCGGGAGCATGGCAATGCCCGGGGTACGGCGCTGCAAATCCCAGGCAGGCTGGGTGGATCGGGACAGCCGACGCAACGCACGGCGGTGCCTCGGGATGCAGTTCTCCCTAATATCAATGCAATTGTGGAATAACGCATGTTAGAGTGAAGGAAACGTTAACGGTGAGAGGTGATTGATTGAAAATCCAGGCGGCCCCTGATTATTGCAGCCGTTGTCTTCCTAATGGGCTGGGGAATTTGGAGAAGTTTGCAGCCACTTTTTGTCCCTTCATTGCCACTCTGTTCGGGGTTGTTTGTTTTTTTCACTCCTCCTCCCTATTTGTATGCATGCTCTGACCCTTCTTTGGTAGCAGGCTAGAGAGTAAATATAAAGGGGAGGAAAAAAAAAAAAGGGGGGGGGGGGGGGGGAAGCCAAGGCACAGTTCAGCTCAAATCCCTGAGGAAACAGATGTGATTGCCTTACAGAAATGGCTCCAATAAGGCCAGAAAGGAATATTGCTTTTATAGCTTTTGGGATATAAAACATTTACAAAATGTGATTGACTAGCAGGGCCTAATTTATCATTTACCCATTTCTCTCTCCATCCTTGTATCCGCCTAAACACAGGAGCACGCTCGGACGGACTCCTTTCCACTTACTTGTTTTCTGTCTCTCTCCCACATGTACCGCGTGCAAACCCGTGTATTTCCTTGCACGCCGAGCTGTGTGCGTGCACGCACAGGCACGCGTTCGCCTCTGCTCCTGACTCCTTGTCCCTCCGCCTGTGTCATGGATTTATCATCATTCTGCTAAGCACTCGAACTCCTGTGGCTATTTATAATTAATGCTCAGAAACCTGCCAATCCATTTAATGACACTAGGAGGTCATGGCCTCCCTTATAGCTTCCCATTAATCATCATTAGAACAGTTCTGGGTTTTTTACATTCTTTTTAAATGTTAATTCACCTCTATAATGCTCCTTTCAGCTTTGACTGTAAAGGGAGACTCTGTAGTGACTCCAGACTGTCTTGCAAGTGTGCGCAGGTGAAAGGCGCAGTGGGACAATTGCACTTGATAAAGTCTCTTGGATGTCTCCCGCTGGAATGAATTACACTCACAAACTCTGCGAGATGGGATTTCTTCACTGCCCTCTGCTGCCTGCTCCTCACAGCGATGCTGGCACGGCTGCCTCCCTCTTGGCTCCATCTCTCGGGTACCACCGAACCCCTCGTGATTGCTTCCTACCTGCGGAGACCCACGTGCTGCTGGAGGCCACGCGGCAAGCAGTTCCTGGAGGGAAATAAGTTCATCGATGCCGGTGCAGAGCCCGAGAGGGCCATGTGTGCTCTGCCAGGTTGTGCCCGGGCGCATCTTTGCTGGGCAAACTTGCTTTGGCGTAAGGTGGGCTCATGCATAGCCTGGTTGTACGGGGTTGTGGTGGTTGCATCCCCTCAGTGTCTTGGTTTGGGCGGAGCGTCAAACTCATCCCTTGTGAAGGTTAACAAAAAAAAAATCCCAGTTCCCAGAGAGCAGGGCTGCTCACAGCGGCGAGTCCTTCTCTTTCTCTTTCCTGCTGCCGTCCTGGAAGCAGGAAACCCCAAGCCCTTTCCCTGTGTCCCAGAGCGCCTGCTGTCATCTTCACAGCCCCACATCCTCTAGGAGCCGACCTGATGGCACAGCAGAAGGGGCTTAGCAGAGATGTCAGGCAGCAGCTTGGAGGAAGGAAAGCTCCAGGTGCAATCTGGTAGCTTTTTGGCAAGCAACAGCTCTTCTTAAATAGCCCTCTCTTGGGTTGCTGTTAGAAATAATTGTCCCCTGTCTGAAGTCAGTCTGTGCTCACCATTAGCAGGAACAGGTCCGAGGCGGTGCGTGTCCCATCTGGATTCTGGTTTTGATTCTTTCAGGAGGGGTCCCCGGCGTGACGGTGCATGGCTTTGCAGTGGAGGTTTGCTGCAACGCATGGAGCTGTGTGAGCCGCTTCTCTGCCGGAGCTCCTGCAGACTTTTCATAGCCCTGGGTAACAAACCCGCAAAGCATCCCACAATTCTTGCTTCACAATCACCCATTGCTCAGCGAGATGGGGTGAGGCAGCCCCAACATCCAGCCCCTTCGGTGGGAGGCAGCCACACGTAGGCTTGGGCTGAGAGAAGGTTCGTGCTGGCCTCTCTTTTCGGGTGAAACGGGATCACTCCTACTCCTTTGGGGAGTTCTGGTCTTGGTGACTGCCGAGTGCCCGGCCCCGTTTCTCTGAGTAAATACGCCAGCAGCATTTGGCTTAATGAACTGTGGCTTTTAATAAATGGCTCTTATCTTGCTGAAGTGCTGCTAAATTGTCAGGATTTAAAATTAGCCTAATAGATTTGCGGGCGATGTTTTATTCACTGGTTAGTTGGAAAGAGACAGAGAGAGGGAGAGATGGCTCCACCCAATTCTCCCTGAATTATACAAGAGTTATTTATTTGTTTGGGCCGAAGGGGAAATGTTCTGGATTAATGTGCGATGCCTCAGCACCTGACTTAATGAGAATTTAGAGACCTATCCCAAACTGATAGTCTCCAATTAATCACTCAGTGGTCCCTCCGCTTTGCTGTCTCTGGAATCTATTTTTCAAACTGGTAGCTGGGTTGTGGTACCCACTGCTGCCTTCCTGGAGAGGGGGATGAGGATGGACTAGGGAGGCTTTTGACTGCTGTGGTGGCTTACGGGACTGCTTCTTGCAGCTTTGCTCCATGTTGATGTTGAAGTAGAGCTCGTATATCTCTGTCTATACCATATGCATACCTGTGCAACTTGTGTTCTTGAGCATAAAGTTGAGCTGGTCCTTGCTCAGCTTCTGTTACCTCCCATGAACTTGCATGAGCCACTTTGTGCCTTTACGCCTTTTGGCAACGCAGAGCCAGTTATGATCCTGTTGACAGTTTGGAGACATATGGAGAATCAAGGCAGAACAGTGTTTTATAATAGAGTAATATGGGATCTGGTTGGGATGAAAGATGCCAGGGAAATGTCAATCACTATCATTATCCTAACAAACTGCTGTACCTGCAGAGATGATAATAATATTTAGCAATTATATGGCACCTAACAAGCTCAAACAGCAGCTAATTAAATCTCCCAAGACTTCCGTTGGGTGGGTGTTTTCCTAAGAGTGCAGACCGGCTTCTGCCCAGCGTGTTTTGTGTGAAGTTAAATGTGCTTCTCCCCCATTTCACAGGTAGGGAAAGGCAGCAATCCTGCTGAAAATCCTCAGTAAGAGCGAGCCTGAGCTCGGGGGCAGGCTTGCGGTAGGCGATCTTGGCACTGCTCTGTGCTGTCGGCTCCATTTGCAAGAGTGTTGTGTGGCCTTGACTGAATGACCTAGATGGCCAAAGGTGCTCGGATGCTGAATGCCTCGATGTGTTCGTCGCTTGTCCTTTCTGTAATTGGGGTGAGTTTGGGTGCTAGGCACCCAAACGAGGACCCTGCCAGCATTCCTCGGAGAAGCAGAGGTGGTGGTATGGATGGTTTGCAGTCCTGGATGGTCAGCAGTGTTTCTCCCTTGTCCTTCTGGCTTGCTGGGCTGCTGCTGTTTGCTCCCTGCTTTGTCACTCCCCTGCCCAACCTGCATCCCTCTTGTCTGAGCTGCATCCCAAGAAAGCTTTCTGGAAGGTGATACTTCTCAACCAATGTCCCAGGTTTGGCCAGGGCATCCAAGATCACAGCCATTGAAAGCAAGACTTTCAACTTTTCCCCATTTGTGCTCTTCTCACCTTGCCCTTTCTGGAAAGCAGCAGGTGAAATGGTATGTGGCTGCTTGGATCCAGCTGGGATCCTTGACCCTTGCCCAGCAGTGGGCTACTCCAGCCCGGTGAGGCAGCGGTCTGCCTGTGACTTTGTGAAGGTCAGTGTTTGTGTCTGAAGTGGGGCTGGTAGTAGCAATGCATGATGCACAGTGTCAGCCATAAAGGAAATATTGTATATAAAAGATAAGTTTTTTTCCTTTCTTGTGGCAGAGGAACAAGGCGCCGGGTTCATTTAGCATTCATAAAGTCTTGCTTTGGAAACGCCTTTAAGTACTGCTGAGGGAGACTTGAAGGAGCGTGTTTGAGAGTCAAATGCACATCTCCTTGGGCTCTCCTTTCATCTGCTTTAAAAAACACAATCTTTTTTTTTTAATCTCTTTTCCCCCTCTGTAAAAATACTAATCTTTTCCAACAGCAGCAGACACCCAGGGTGCAGGCGCTCAGCAATTAGTTCAGTGAACACAATAAGCGAGGAGCAGAGGGAAGGGGAGACTCAGCCAAGTACCGGGAGGATGGTGAAATGCAGCCTGCTAATTAGGAGGCAGCACAGCATGGTGTAGGGGCATGGCACCTGGTTAATTCAGGTGCAAAGGCCCTAAGTCACGATGCGTGTCGTCTGCCTGGGTGGCAATGCGCTCGCTGGGATGCCCAAGTCCTCACGGATGCTGGGCTGGCCTTTGGCAGAGAGAAGCACCTATCAGGGAATTTGGGTCTTGGTCTGGATCTGGAACCAAGTGGTGAAAGAGCCAAGGGAGGATGAGGTGAGGATGAAGCATGCAGTTTGGCTAGATTTGCAACCTAGCAAGCATATTCCCAACTCCAAGGTGACCATGAGTCTCTGTTGGGAGAAACACATGGAGCTTTTGGCTTGAGTCCCTTCCAGACTCTTGGCCAATGTGGGGAGAGGACTGGCCATCCTCCAGAGGCTGGGCTTTCCCAGAAGAGAGTCATCGTGTTAGACTTCATGTCAGTGTGGAAATTCAACGGGCAATTCCTGTTAGCGTCAGAGGAGCTGAGACAGAAGGAGCAAGCATGGAGAGAGAAGAAAGCAACAAGTGGTGTCGTCATCCAACCTTCTTCAGACTGTGAAGAGCCAGCTTCACGAGAAGTGCCAGATGGGCAGAAGTTCAGCTCAGCCCCTTCTTTTGGCTGAAACTTTTCTTGTCCTTGAAATATCTCTCCTCCGCTCTTCACTTGAGGGAAGGGAATTTATTGCGATGAAATAGGTTGTCTTGTGGCTTTTTATGAAAACAGCACATGTCACTGCCCCTATTTCCTGAAGCCAAAGGATATGGCTGGATTTCAAAAAGAAAAGGACTGGATGATTTCATTATTGCTAACAACTGTTCCCACTAAGATAAGGACAGTCTAATCACATTCCCTGTGCAGAAGTACCAGGGGAACCAAAAGCGAACGTTTCCATTTGATGTTCCGCATTGTCTTCTGTGTTTTGGTTGTTTTCGGTGCTGTGCGGTGCCAGAAGCAGGCTGCCAGGCTAAATGGGCTTGGGGGGGGGAGTTATGGTTATCGGGGCCCTGGTGTCCCAGATTGGAGATGCTCTGCCAGCAGCAGCCTTCGTCCAACCTGATGCATGGATTTATTTCCATTGACTGTCTGTGGTCAGGGCTTGAGCTCCACTGTCCCAAGCAAAGTCTGAACCAAAGGTGGAGGCTCAGCACTGTGTAGAGGAGTGGTTCTTCAGCCCTCTTTTTGATTTGTATGTCCTCCAGAAGAAGTGTGCCAAAAAAGGGATGGAAAAAAAAAAACAAAAAAAACCAAAAAACAAAAAACCAGAGCTTGCTGCCAATTGGTTTACTTTTTTGAATTACGTTTTGCAGAGTCCCTCTGCAGATACCCCTGAGAACCGATCCATAGCTGAAAATGACCTCCACAGTGAGCACGCTCCGTCTTGTACTGGCAAGAGGTGGTGCTGACCATAGCACGTTCCACCTTGTACTGCCAAGAGGTGACGCTGACCATAGCGCAACCCAGGTAGAACCAATTCGGCTCTTAACTGCCTGCCCAAGAGAAGGTGAAGACCGGGGGAGAGTAAAGCTGAGAGGTGGAGGGAGCGAATTTTGGCTGTGCCCTCGAACACGCTGCTCTTCTGCCTGCACAGAGTCGAGCGGCCACATGTCCCCGCTGACAAGCTTCGCGTCGCAGGGAAGGAACTCTCTGGGCTTTGATTTGCCTTGTAGCAAGAGATAACATTCTCCTCTCGTCCTTTAATGATTTGAGGACGGAATATTTTTCACATCAATTTATCTATCTCTGTAGCCCTGATTCTCATGCTGCTGGCGGCTGGTTGGTGTAAAAATCAGTGCGGGGAAGGGGATTAAGTAACTCGCTCTTCCTCCTCACCCTCTCCCTGTTTGCATGCCCTTGGCACTTAGGAGCTCTGTAAAGGCACTAATTGATCGGTCCCGTTAGCACGGTTGGCGAGGAGTTGTCATTTGGCGAGCAAAGTGGGGTGCTCTCTGATGGAGCAGAGGGTCACCGATTCCGGTCTCAGCAGCGACCACCCAAAGAGAAAAGATGACTTATAATTACATTCATAATTGAAAGTGATTAATGGTAGCAAAAGAACTTCAAGCGATTTCTTGTAATTAAATACTAATTTTAATTCCTTTGCAGTGCCGAGCACCATATTTGCTTTACTGGTGATATTTATGGCTGCGCCTTAGCAGAGTTTAATATCTTAAAAATACATGCTAAGTGATTAACATGTTTTTGTAACTGGGTAAACAAGTAAATATCAATTAATTTGTTTACTTTGTGTCTGTAATTAGCGATTGTTATTTCATATTTTTGAGGATTTCTATTCTGGAGGATTTGTGGCTTTGTGTGGAAGCAGAGGAACCCTTGACTGCTCCCAAGCCAAGGGGAGTCCTGGTCTCTGCTCCAGGTTGTGCTAGCTGACAAAAAAAGAACTAGGAGGAGGTGGCAGCGATCACATCTGCAGTGGTTGAGTCTCAGAGGACATCACGGCCAAGTTTTGAGTCTGCTGGCAGCAAAGCCTCTTTTGAGGGCTTGGTGCAAAAGGAAGGGACTTGTCTGTGCATGGCAGATGCTCACTGGCTGTTGCTTGGTCTTGAAGAACAGAAGTGTCATGAAATCAGCTGCTTCTGCCAGGTTTTTGCTGTCTGTAAATGACACCTTTCAAACTCAGCTGCTGCTTGTGATGCTGCACGTCAAGGGATGCTCAGGGGCTGCCCTCCCTCTCCCCTTGTTCCAGCCGCCAACCTCATCACCTCCCCGCTGCTCTTTGGAGAAGGCATTTCCCTTGCCAATGCATGCTGTAGCCTTGGCCGAACCTCCGGGGATATAGTTGCAGAATTTAATATTTCATCCTTAATACTATCATCGTATTTATTTGGTTTTGAATTTTGACATGGCAAACGGGGCATGCTACTGCTGGCCAGCATGGTTTGGGGTTTGATCGTGGACAGCAAGCCGATGGATGCTGTTTTGGGTGGGTATACCTGGGTGCAAACGTGGGGGGCCACCGAACTGGGCAGATTCCCATATTGGGGAGCGTGAGGTACGGTAGAGACCTGCCCATGCTCCGGGAAAGCCGCAGTGGTCTGTTCTAACTGAAAATATCATTAAGCCTGGGTTTGTTCATGGCCCATACCAGCTGTATGGCTCTTTTTCAAGCACTGTAGCATGAGCGTTGTATGCCTAGATGTGCTCATGTCCTTCCTGCGCCTTGACAAAGTTGTTTTCGGATGAGCCAGGCTGGGAATCTGTTTCCCAAAAACTTGGTCCTGCTCACATAGCAACACACTGGTCCGGAAAGCACTTGATGGAAATCATGTCTCTTCCTCACCAGTTCCTTGATTCCTTGCTAATGCTTTTCATTCCCTCTTGCTGCTTGAGAGAGCTGATGGTCTGATTAAATTAAGACAGACACAAAAGCAGCTGGCCTGCCAAAGCCTAGGATTTTATTAAAAATAATATTGTTTACAGAGTTCTCTCCTTTTATGGCGCATATAAAACAGTGTGTTCCACCCGAGCAGCCGGCAGGCTCACTGCAATTTACCCGGGAAAAGGGAAGAGATGGAAAGACATTAAACCTTGTCTTGATGGGGAGTAGGGAGGGCATGGAGGAGAGGGAGGTTGGGGATAAGAGACAAAGCATAGCTGTGACAGCAAATGAGAGGGAAGGAAATGCAAGGGAAAAAAAGCAGAGAAAAGGAAGGATGGTTCCCTGTTCCCCACCTCCCCTTCTCCCCTTGCATACCTGTGCTGAAATGAAACATTCAAAAAGAAGAGAGATCATGGAAAAGAGGAGATAAACTAGGCCAAAGAGCTTCAGCTGGGGACCCAGCCTCCACCCGAGCGAGGAGGAGAGCTGCTTGCCCTCCTTGCAATATTCAGGAGCCCTTCCCGGGCTCTCCGTGCGGGTGGAAAGGCTCCTCTGCTCTGCTCTCAGCTTGTTTGAGGTTTTGCAGATGCTTTTGTGAACCCTCGGGCAGTGGGGCAAGTCAGCGCTGGAAGGTGCTGGGAGCACTGGCTCCTGTCCACCCAAGTGCTCCAGCCTACCAAGACCTCACCGAAGGGTCCTCATGGTTTGTAAAGCTTTTATTTGTAGTTTATTTGCATTTCAGGGGTCTGCCAGGGGCAAAGGAAGGTTGTGCAGGGTATAGCGCGCAGCAGTCATCATGGCATGAGAGGCTGGCAGTAAAATGAGGAGAGACAAAGAGGTTTTTCCAAGGTCACAGAAGCATCTTGACATAGTACCCAAACGTGAACCAGAGCCCCCACCTCCAAGACACCCTTGTGCTGGCTAAAATGGGTTTGTGGCTTGCTTTGGGAGGCACGGAGGAGCCTTGCTAATGCCCCGCCGCAGGAGTGCCCTGTCTCTGCTTTGCTTTCTCTCTTTCTGTGTCGTCTTCTGTTTGTTTGTTTGATTTGGTTCCAAATAATTAATTGTAAAAACCCATGGCTAATGGTTTGAATGAAGGATGGATGGGTACTTTAATTAACTTGTGAAAGGATTATACACTTATGTTTTCAGTCTCCCTGACCCCAGCCGAAGTAACAAGGCTTGAACATCCCTGCGTTTCGAGGGAGCCAAGCGCTGCCTGAACATGAAAGTGTGCTGGGGAGGGGGGAATCAGCTGGAGGTCCCCCGGGCAAAGCCACTCAGACTGAGCTGGAAAAACACAGCTGGGATCCTGATTGTAGTTAGCACATGGGGGTTACTCTTCTTCCCTTTGTGGATGGGACCCTGGGAGAAAAACTCCTCCCACCCCATTTCTTTGGAGCACTGAGCCCCAGTGTGCTTGTCATAGTGAGCACCTTCTCATGGCTGTTCAACATGTTGGTTTGGACACCTTAAAGGGGTTCGGTGCAGGTGAGGGAGGTGTCCCATGAGTTGTCCAGAGACTTTAGGGATGGAATAAACCTGAGCCATATTTTGGGCTAACACATGTGAAATTTGGACTGAACGTGAGCCATCTGCCCCTTCTTTATAAGATGGTTATCAGACAAGCTCCTGAGGTCTAGCATGAGAAGAGATGCCATCTTACTTTCTACCCTAAGCCGGGTAAAATTCAGTCATTGCGTCGGGTCAGGAACAAGCTCAGCCCACCAGTCTTGGGGAACTGAAACCGCCGAGCTTCCCTGTGCCGGAGGATTTCTGCGAAGCCAGAAGGCGAGGGGATTGCTAGACAGAAGAGGGGTCTTGGTGGAGGTGGCCCTGGGTCGTTCCTCGCTAGCCTGTAGGCATGTTGAAGCTTGATGGGTGTCAAAACCTGTATCAGTTCTCACACTGAAGACAGTGAAAGGTTTGGGGCTATAACAACAGGCACTCCAGCCTCTGCAGCTCAACACGTTGCCGCCTCGTTAGTTATTTGTGTCTCAAGAATTGCTGAGTAAGACACTGAGAAAATCTTTGAAGAAAAGCACTGAGCTCCCACCATCCTCCCAGCCCTTCCACACACAGTCCCTCCCAGCCCATCGCTAAAGCTAACTCCTTCCGATGACTTCTCTGCTTTTTAGGATAATGCTAAGAGATGAAGAGTGTCTTCTGCATGGATTTTTAATAAGCAAATAAAATGGAGACCTGATTCCAGCAGGACTGGTGAGGGAGCAGGACTTTTGCAGCTCCTCTGCTGCACAGTTCAGTAAGTTGGGACCAGGCTGAGCCAAATAATTTTTCTGAATGAGTCAAAACTGCTTTGAATATCTACGAGAGGGAGGGGGCCGTAGCTTGTATCACGCCACTGAGTCACCAGGCAATTTCCCATCCTTCCCAGTGCAAAACGCGCCAGGTGGGAGCTTCAGCATTGCTGCTTAAAACAAGGCTGATTGGGCTCTTTCTGTCATGGAAAATGCATGAGAAAAAATGAATTTCCATGCTGTGTTTTGGATCAAAAGCCATTTTTACTCTAAACAAGGCCTTTCTGGCCTTCTTTCAGTAGTGGTATCTGCCCCCGGAATCCTCCTCACTTATCAGTCCCCCAGCAAGCAGCTCTGTTTGATTGCTAATCTGCCTTATTATGTTTTTAAATGCACTTTAATATTTTAGTTTTAGTGACTTTTTTTTTTTTAAGGCCAAATTCCAGCTTCTGAAGTGCGTACCTCTCTCTTACTTCAATGGCAGCCTTTCACGTTTATCCCGAGGCGTAACACGGTCCTTACACCGTTTGAAATTAAATGCACTGATTAGAGCATCTCTCAGCTGCTGCCGCAGTTCTGCGCCTCAAAGGATGGCTCAGAGAAGAGGCTGGAAGTTGGAGCTGGGAGTATTTATGCACTCAGTGTGTGATTTCTTGGGACTTCACGCTTGTTGTAGCTCTCTTCAAGTGACCTGGAAATAGGTATCTGCTTGTAGGTCATGAAACGCCTTGGTGGTGGTGTTGATGTGTTTGGTAGGAGGTCTGTGATATGCATGGGTCGTGCCCGTGAGGATACGTGTGATTAAGCCAGAGAGGAGAGATGAACATACAGGATCAACTGGAGTTTTTGCTTTTGCCCTGTTTTTTTTAGCAAGAATGGTGAAATACTGAGCAGGTCGCTAAAAACTGTTGCACCTAATGTTCTAGGTTGAGAGTGCTTCTGGCTCAGGTATTTAGTATTTTCAGTGCTTGCTGAAGCCAGCAGCAACCTAAAATCTGCCGTGCATGCTCGGAGGTGCTCAGCACCCGTTGCAGTAGGGTGCAGACCTTGCAGAGTGCTGACTGACAGTCGGAAATGTGTGCCTGGAGCACTGTCTGAAGCCTCGTTAGGCTACTGCTCTGATTGTAATCGCTCCTTGGAGAAACCTCCCTTTGTTTAACAAGAGTTAAGCATTTTGTTAAGGGAATTCATTTGGATGTTTTTGTTTATTTATTATTTATTTAATTCCTTCCACTTCAGTGCGGTCTTGGGGCGATTGTATGTGCTGTAGGGGGGGAGGTGTGATGGAGAGGATGGATGTTGCAGTGGTGGGTTTGAGCTGATGGTGGTGGTACCTGGCGGTGCAGGCTCCACGTGGGGCTTGGCAGAGGAGCAATCACAAGTTCTAGCAATGACATGTTTTGCTCTTAGAAAGACTTTTTGTTCTTTAAATGCTTTCTCAGAGGGGGTGAATCTTTAATATGTCAGCCTTTCAGATAGGGAAACTGAGCCCTCCAGGGGAAGGAGGGAGTGTTTTACAGAGCTGGCTGGCTTCAGGAGCCACCGGTTCCGTTCAGCTTGGGTGATGGGGGCTCGTCTGGGAGGTAGGGCTGTGCCTGGAGGTCTGACCTGGGGTCTTGCTTATCTCCGGGCAAATGGTGTGATCTAAAGCAGCTTGGAGACAGGTACTGACCCACCACGATAACCTTTCAGCCTTCAAATCTTTGCAAAATGCATAAAAGTTGATCCGTAGTCCAAGGTGCAGCCTTGAAATGAGGGTGATTAAAACGCTGTGGTGCTGGGGGATATGGAAATGTGTTGGATATCTCTATTGAATTCAAGCCAGCAGCCACCCTGCTTTTAATGACCAGCCCTTGCTGTCTTTCCAGGTAGGAGTAATATTTGTCTGAATTGGTTTAGCTTCTTGAGTTTCTAAAGATGGACAGAAAACCTGGTCTGATTGAGTTGCCTCAGGAAATTGTCAGTGCTTCTGTCAGTCAGTGTCTGAGACCTAGCTGTAACTTTTGGCTGAGCTTTTTCAATCCTCCCTGTGTCAGAACCCTTGAGTGGTGTGAGAGAGGGGACAAACTAGTAACGGGATGGTCACCTATGATGGGCTGAGATGGATGGGATGCCTCTCTAGTCAAAGCTGACGTTATTGCATGAACAGTGGTAGCACCATGTCCAAATACCATGTAAAAGGGGGGACAAGAGCTGGGGGTGAGTAGAGAGGAGAGACTATGATAACTCTATCCAGCGAAGCCGGTTGTCCCTGGAAATAGGACATGAATAAGTAATCTGGATAAATAATGGAGCTGTCTGAACTGTAACAATAAAGAATAAAAGTGCTGAGTGTGGCTTGCTGTGATTTGTGGGGTCACGCTGTCTGGATGGTGGAGCCCTTGCTCCCACTGGTGAGCAGGTGGTTGTAGATGGATCTCAGTGATGTTGCAGAGATTACTTGTATGGTGGTCGCTTGTCATTGGGAAGAAATGGTTTCGTGGTCCAGTCCGTTGTTATGTTGCCGCAACGTTTGTGAAACCTGAAAGCTTGCTGTGTCTTAGTCCGCTGCTGAATAACCTCTGTAGGATCACAAAACCGTAGGGTTAGGTGGGATCTCAGCCAATGTCACGCTGGAGTGGAGCTGGGCACATGTGAGACATCCTTCGTGGGCAAGTGAGCTGCTCTTTGGTGATGGAGGTGGTGTAGCTTCCTGGAGACTATCTGCAAGGGTTTCACAAGCTTGAGTGAAAGTTATTCCAAATACCCAAGCAAAACCTTCTCTGCAGCAAATTAGGCTGTTTTCTTCTTCTGCCTCTTTGAAGGGATGTGGCAAATAATTATTCACCGCTTCCTTCATGTGATATTTATGTATGGGAAGAGTGCTGTCATGTCTTACTCAATCTTTTCTTTTAGTGACAAAGCAAACCCCAGCATCTTTCATCTTTCTCTAGAGTTGTCTGCATCTCTTACCAGTTTCATTGCTATTCTGTGGACTCACACAGACTCATCCATGGCTCGGACGTGCAGTCAATTGCATCGCATCACTTAGAGATGTGTGTCTCGCACTGTGGCAAATGCAGTTTAGATTGATCGGAAAAGAAAGGGAACCTCCACCTGGCGGGTTCGGCGGAGCCAGATGTGCTGGAGGAAGACAACGTGGTTAGTGCAGGTCAGCGGGTGGGTGCTAACGTGTTAAGTCATGGTGACTTAACCTTTAGCTTTCTGAAAGCGTGATGTCCACTTCAGGATGAAGTACTGTAGTTGAGGCCTTGAATTAAACCAAGTGGAGCAAAATAATTCTCCATTGTCCTTTTTACAACGCTCATGTTGACATAAGATTTGCCATCTTTTGTAGCCCGGTTGATTCCTTTGTAGTTTGTGATGTGCTGTAACACCCTGTTCCTCATCTGCACGTGGTTCCCTAGCCGGTCTTCCTCGCTTTTGTACGTGCGTTTGATTTATTTTTTGTTTCCTCCATAAGTGTATCTCATCACATTTGCCCATTATTGGATTTCCTATTGCTCATTCTGGAATGCGATTCGAGATTCTGGTCCTACCCTCGGAGCGCTTCCAGCCCCTCTCCTCCTAGCTTGGCATCATCTGCAAATTTTAATAAGCATGCTCCTGGATCCATAATGCAAGCTGTTAAATGCAAATGTTGGAGAGAGCAGGGCTCGGGACAGGCCCCAGAGGAATCCCACTGCAGGTTGCCCTCCTAGCTTGGTTGTAAATAATAGATAAGCATTCTTTGAGAGCGCTTTGTCAACAGGCTGTTATCCCTCCTCCCCTTTGCCCCCAGCCTCAGTGATTACATCCAGACTGTGTTTCCTCAACTTTCCTCGGAGGATGTCGTGTGGGACTGGCATCAGAAGCCTTATTAAAGTCAAGGTATATCATGTCTACAGCTTTCCTCTTATCCACCAAGTCCAGTTATCCTGTCAAGGTGGAAATTAGGTTGGTTTGACATGATCTGTTCTTGACAAACTCGTGTTGGTGGTGGTTGTGGGGTTGGTTTTTTTTTTTTCCTCTCCTTACTTTATTAAATTCCCAGGTCTTACAAGCTGTGATAGCTTCATCGTTTGTTTTAGTATCTTCCTGGTGATTGAAGTTGAGCTGATTTGCCTACAGCTCCTGGCTTTTTTCTTAAAGATATGAAGATTTCTTGCCCTTTCTGCTGGCCTCCACGAGCTCCCAAAGAGCAGCGCTGGTGGGTCAGGGACAATCCTGCCCAATTTTTCAGCACCCTCAGGAGAGCTTCCTCAGTTTCTGCCAGCTTATTTTTTTTTAACCCTCATCTTTCCCTCCCTGCTCTGGCGTGAGTGCCCAGCTCCCTGTTAACATATATTTTGGAGCTGTCTGCTTACCATATCCTTCCTTTACACCGATACAATCAAACGCAGCAGTGAAAGTCTCTGCTGCATGCTTTCCTCTCCTGCTTGGTAATGGACCTAACCTTCCTTTTCTTCTTCCTTTGAACATGCCCAAGAGCCTTTTTGTTCTTCTCTCATGTCCCTGGCTAATTGAAACTTGTTTTGCATGTTAGTGCTGCTGACTTTATCTCTGTGAGCTACTGCGATTCTGTTATACCCATCCCTGGTTATGAGCCCTTGTTTCTGTATTTTGTATTTTTTTTTTCTCTCCTATGGTTCCTTCTTTATTTCTAGGTCATTGAATGGCTCCTGATTCAGCCATAGCAGCCTCTTACTATGCTTCCTATCTTCCCTTTGCATGGGGATAGCCTGCTATTGTGCGTGTAATATAGTCGCTTTCAGTAACTGCCAGCTCTCCCCTTCTTTGTACCTTAGATTATTTTCCCAGGAGACCCCATCTACCAGCTTCCTGAATTTGTTGAAGTCTGGCTTTTGAAGTCCGTTATCCTTATTCCACGGCTTCTTTCCGTCGGGTTGTGAACTCTATCATTTCATCAGCACTCTCACTCAAATTACCTTCCCCACACACCCCAGTCTCAGGCTTTTCTCTGTACCTTCCCAAGCGCTGAGCTCCCTTGAACACAACAGGGACTCGATGGACCATGTCCTGCCATGTTGTGTTTGTGCTTTAAGTACCGTGAGTCCTCCTGTCTGTCCCTCTGTTCTTGGTCTGGTAAGGGATTGCCAGGGATGGAGCACCCATGCCCTTGGCTCTTGTCCTCTCCGTGCTTTCCCCGTCTCATGCTTGCACGTGGTCATTTTGGGTTGGTGGCTCTCCTGGTTGTGTCCTACTCCAGCTGAAGGACATGGGGCGCTTTGCAGACATCCCCTCAGCTGCTTGTCCAAGCCACGTTGCACATGTCAGCATGTGTCCAGCTCCTTGTAGGAAGGACTGGCTTACTTTGCTGTTGCCTGTGCTGGTAGAGCTCTCTGCGTCAATGCCCCGTGCGCAGCAGCTGTAAGGGTAAGGCTTTGGTGGCCACGGCAGACCCTGCGGGGCTGTGATGGGGCCCAGGCATGCTTTTTATCACCGAGCCGGTGACTGTCATAGTAGCAGAGGAGGCAAAAATAGCTTAGACTTGACTCTGAACTTTAAGGCATCAGACTTGGGTGAAGCGAAGCCTGTCCTTCATAACAAAGATATGCGGGGCCAGGTTGGCAAAGACCTTTAAATGTCAATAAAGCAATTCTGCACAGCCCACAAATCTTGGTAGGGAGCTGACAGGGACTGCAGTGCTGGCCAAACTGTCTGACTCCGGAGCAACACGTCTGTCTTGGAGCAGCCTCTGGCAGAGAAGAGACCTGCGAAGTAGACGCGATTGCAAACCAAAGGGGTCGTAGCAGGATGTGCTGTTGGTTGCTAGAGCAGATCCATCTGCTTCAGTGGTTTCTGTGGAGATAGAGAGAGGGAGGAGACCCCTTTCCCATAAGCTTTGTGGTAACTTTTTTGAAAGTAGGCAACGTCAGGTTGTGGCAGCTCCAGCGTGGTTTGTGCAGGGCTTGGATGCACATGTGGCTGTGGTGCAGGGTGGCTGGGTGGTGTCAAGAGACACCCAGCAAACTCTGGGTTTGCAACAACAGACCCAGTCTGAAATATCTCAGGAGAGCAGTTCTATTGCCTTCAAGTCTAGGGTGAGAATAAGGGCAGGATTTGCCCCTCCAGCAGCGCCCAAGAAACCACAACCTTTTATGCTTTGCTTGTGCAAAATGCTGGCACCAACCCCGCAGAAACCCCTGGCTGGCTCGTGCGTTGGGTTGGTGTTAAACATGGGGATTTCAGGGCTGAGCCTCCCCACAGCTGCTCTCTGGATGGAGCACGGGAGGCTAACGCCCGGTTAGCCACACACAATGGATGCAATTTGGCACCTCCTCGGAGGTTGCAGCGGGGCTGTGCGTGCCGCTGCGGCATCCCAGCGTGCCAACGCGGTGGCAGGGATGCACGCGGGCTCGTTGACAGACGCCTTCCCAAAACAGGCTGTTGTGTCCTCAGCCTGCGCTTGGGGACGTGTCACCGGCGCCCAGCCGCTGACAGCTGGATGTGCTGCTGCAGAGGAGGCTCAAATGTACGAGTCCCAGCTACGCTGCAGTGGAAAATACATCCCTTGTGCACACAAAAGCTCAGGCAAAATGTGCCACGGGGTGGGTTGGCAGTGCCTGGGGTCCTGCAAAGCCTGTCAGGACCTCTCCTCTCTCTGCATGGGGTCAGAGAGATGCAGTCCTCAGTAGCCCATGAGGATATTAAATTTAATGTGTTGATGTCCAGAAATTATCATATTTGGGAAACACTCATTAATCTCTGTCTGCCTCCCTGGGTTTTATTGTCTTCCCTTCTTGCGAGCCCTCCTCTGCCGTGACTCTTGCTTTCAATTCATGTCATCTTTCCACCCAAGTTTTGTCTCCCACCCCTTCTCCCCAAAATCTCGCCTCCCACCGCACCTCTGCAGCCAGGGAAGCTCTTTGCAAAGTCTCCGTCCCAGAACCCATCAGCTGCAAATTGAGAGGCAGAGGTAGAGCTTTTTAAGCATATCTAGATTTTATTGGTGGTTCTTTTTATTGCTTTGTAAGGCTGCAAGAGCAGAAGGGGAGATGGTTGGTAGCTTGTTGGTTCTGGCTATGGGCGGGTGACAGGCAGGGGGCTGGCGAGCATCTCCGTCTCTGCCCCTCAGCCTGGCCTCGAGCGTTGCCTACGGTTCCTGGCATAAGGATGCTCTTCCACACCACTGGCCATGCTTCACTGACGGCACCTTGTCCCCAGCCTATACCACAGGGACAGGTCCCTCCTTGGCGCTGCTGTGCTTGGTTGCTAAACCTGCAGCCCTCCACCATAGCTCCAACCCAGTGTGCGTGCTCTGCTGCAAATATACACCATCCCCTGTCCTTCCCTATATCCAGGCCCTGAATGAGCCTGGATTTCTTACTAATCCTATCATATACGCAGTGAATTTTCCCTGCTGCAGTGGATAGCGTGGTGAAGGGGAGAAGGCTTATTCTTGCACGGTGGTGGCAATAGCTGGGGCTCCTGATGGCTTGCAACCGCCTTCCCTGGAAGTTTCCTGACTGCTAAGCACACCGATTTGTAGAAGTCGAGCAAAATAGGCTTCTTAACTTAATGAGTAAACTAATTTGTCAGGCGGGCGCTGTTCTGTTTCCCTCCGCAGTGCAGGTCCTCTCTGCCAGCATTGCACATCTTGACACGCCGGTTACTGTACGGTTGGGAATAGCTCGGCCCCATCAGCAGGGCTGTAATTTGGCACCAAGGCTCTTTCCACACAAAGATTTTTGTTTAATAAAGCATAAGACCGAACAGTTTGCTCTCACTCGTAGGTTCTGAAATATGCATTTAATTTAGGCTTAATGAGGAAATTATTGTGTATAAAATGAAAAGCCTTGCAATGACTCTTCAGGACGGAGCTTCTGTGGGATAAGAGCTGTTGGGGCAAGTGAGGTTGGAAGGTGTTGGGGATGGGGGATGCTGAGGGCTAGACCTGGAGTGATGAGGATAGACCTGCAAGGCAGGAGGGAAGGATGCTTGTGGTGAAACCCTAGGATGGGAATGGCTGCAGCAAAGGAGAGCAGAGAGCTGCAGAGAGGAATGATGTGAATCTTCCAAGCACCTACACACATAGGCAAGTTTCCTTGTGTGAATGAGCCTCACCAAAGTCAGCAGAGCTACTACTGCATGAGCACTGGTCTCCTGGGTGTGTATGGTCTGTGGGTCGCAGAGGAGGAGGTCTGGACTGAGCTGCATTGGAGAAGCTCTGACGGTGCTTGTCGGACGTGCAGAGCTGGGACAGGGAGTCCACGCAGGGCTGTGTGGTGCAGAAGGTAAAGTCAGGTATGCGTGGGAGGAATAGCAGGCAGAGAATTTGGAGATCCTTAGCTGAAGTTGAAGAGCTAATAGCCAGGTGTGTTGTTCCCTAGTACCACGACTTGGAGCACGTCATACCTGTAGAAAGGCACAAAAGATTTCAGTGGCTGCTTGTGATTCTAAACAGGACTGGATTATTTCAGGTATTTAGGTATTTATTTTGATAATTTGGCAAACGCAGCAACACGCATAGGGCTGCAACGGTCTGTAAGGCAAAACTCTGGCTAGCTGAGGAATAGGTTTCGATGAAAGGGCCTGAAGATACAAGCTCCATCCATCCCCTCCAGTTACACAGTTGGAGCAGTGGGGACGAGTTCAAAGCCACTGCACAAATAAACTCTAATAGCTTTCCTCTTGCATTTATGTTATTAGGGGGTTCGTTTGACTGGCATTATGATGATAAATGAAAAATGCTTTGCACCATTACGTCGGGCGCTAATGCGTAGTGGGAAGAATTTCTACTCGTTTAAAAAAAAAAAAGGTAGCAGCAGAGGGGAATGTGATGGGTTTGTGCAGCGGCACTGAGCTATTTGCATGCGGCATGAACCTTGCACGCCTCCCCCCCCCCCCTCGGCCCTCTGCTCTTGGTGGGTTAGGGCAGGGGGAACTGTAAGGAGGGCCATTGCATGAAAGTAATTCTTTGAAGGGTTGCTACCGCTTTGTAATAAATACACACACGGAGCCACAGCCCAGGGCTCAGCGTTGCTCCCGTCTGGAGGTTGCACTCCTTTTTGCACCGCATCCCTGCAGGGTTTGGGATGCCACCTCCATCCCCAGGTAGGAACCAGGAGCTTTAGGGCAAGGAGTGTGCCCCCCCAAAAGCTCCTGCCGGAGTCTGCAGCCACCCTTGGAAGCCAGAGGAGGAGTTTGACAGTCCAAAGGCTTTCCTTCGTTTTAAAGCCGTGGAGCAAATTGAGTTCAGAGGGTCACTGTTACTCCCAGCTGCTGCGACAGAAATCCCTAATGCACCGTATGCCGGCTTTCTCCAAAGCTTCGGCTGCTTTTTTATGAGGCACTGTCACTCTATTATCTGTCTCTGAGTTGGTCTTTAGCTCTTTAACCTCATGAGAAGGGAGGGAAAAGGAACCTTGAAAGGGCGGGAGGGGGGAGAGAGAGGGAAAACAGGATGCTCTTGAGAGCAGCTTTTCATCCTTGGCCATGGAGCTGTAATTGGGTGCTTGGCGAGAGCCTTGCTTGAAAGGGGCAGGTTCTGAAGGGTCCCGGGGCGGGGGTTGGAGCCGATCAGAGGCACCGGCATCAAACGGGGACCGGCCGCCCTCGGTGGCGGTGCGCTGCCACCCGCTTTGGTCCCCTCCTCGGTGTGGCCTTGGAGGCAGGCAGGGAAGGGATGAGGTGGGGACACCGGTGGCAGGTAAGGCTTGGAGGGGACGAGACCCAGCCTGAAGCGGAGGAGGAGAGCTCAACGCTGGGCTGGGGGCCGTGGCACGGGGTGGGTGCTGGCCAGGATGCATCACCCATGGGTGCTTGGGTGCTGCCGCCGTGATTAGGGGTTGTGGGTCCCTCAGTGCAAGCTGGCAGGAGCTGCAACTGGGGAGGAAAGGATGGAGCAGAGAGATGATGGTCCTGGAGCAAAGAGATGAGTTCCTCGATGCTCCTGCCTGACAGTTTAGGGCTGCAGCAAGAGGGAGGAGTGGGATCCCAGCATGTCGCTGCTGCTTTGCAGTGGGAAACTGAGGCAGAGAGGTTAGGTGCCAAACCCAAGCCCTACTACTTTGCAACCACGAGCCAAATGGGAAGAAGAGAGGGAGCGGCAGAGGGGCTACGAATTCACCCGCCACCTCATTCCTTCCAGCGGCATTTTGCTGCTCCTGGCCGGCTGCTTGGCAGGCCCTGTGCACTGTGGCACGAGACAGGGCTTTTGCTCAGCACTCTCTCCTGCATGCTAAACACGCCGTCTCCCTGCAGGATCCTGCAGCCTTCTGCACTGCTCTGCTGCAGAGGGGGTGGGGAGATGGCTTTCATCTTCTAGCACAGCAGCAGGCGGATGGAGGGGAGGTGGAAAGCAGCAGGACGGAGCCCTGCTCCCTTGGACAGGTTCCTGTGGGTCCGTTCTCCCCCCAAACAATGCCAGCTCACGCGCAGCAAGCGCCCGGCCCGAGTCGCTCTGTGCCAGTGTGCTGCTGCTGCATGTTAACAGCAACTGCTTTTCCTCTTGCACGCTTGCTCTGCAGGGATGTGCCACCCTGAGCATCGTGTTGCTGCCCACCCCGCGGGTTTCTGTCTGCCTTTCTGCTCCCCACTGGGTCTGCAGGTGATGTTGCTCTGGGTTGGGGATTGCAGATCCCAGTTCCTTGCTCGACCTACGGCAGCACTGCGGGATAAGATGGTGCTGGTGTTACGTCCTGACCGGGGTGCTGAGGCCACCGATGGCACCTAACCGTGGGTGCGCGGGGTCTTCTTTGCATGTCCCAGTTGCAGTTGGTCCTGCATCAGTGCAGAGAATGTCCAGAAGTTGGGAAGGAAACAAAGCAGCTCCTAGGTTTCTTAGGGGGCACGTTTTTCATCATAAAGTTGAGTGAGGGCTTCTGCTGAGCTGGTTGGGAATCCATTGGGTTTGGTGTCATCATCTGGAGAACATTCCCTCCCCCTCATGCTCATATTGATTTTTTTTTATTTTTTTTTCCTTTCCAAAATCCCAAAGTAGGCTCTTGGACTGGGTCTCATTCCTCCAACACCTCCTCCAAACCCACTTGCAGATGGCTTTCACCCAGTGCTGCTCGCTGTGAGCCAGGGACGGCTCGGGCTGTGTGTTCTTCTGGGCTGAGCTTTGGGGCTGTGGCGGTCTCTGCTCTGCAGAAAGGTTCACGTTAGCTGAGCGGTGAGGGAAACGAGCTGCTGAAAGGGCGCGTGGCTGGGGGAGGAAAAGCCTGAAGGCTTTTGTCTTGCAAGAAGTCTTCTGGAGAGCAAGCTGTGGCAGGCTTGAGGAAAGCTGGGAAGGAGGGGAGCAGTGGGGTGGTGTGTTTGGGAGGAGATTAAAGCTCTTGGCCGATTTAGGGGGTGGAAACGGGCAGCCGCATGAGGGAATAGCTGGGGCAAGGTGCTTGGGAGAAGTCTGCAAGTCTGGAGGTCAGGGACCCTTGAGCAGTGGGACACGCTGGTGTCCACCCAGGGGTGGATCTCCACATCCCCACATAAACTCCCACGCCACAGCCATTGCCTCTGCTTAGGTTACCGGCAGAGGTGACGTTGCGCAGGGGTCTGCAGGGCAAGAGCACACGAGGCGGCTTGTGGTCTTCAGAAGCATGACACTGGTATTTCCAAAATGCTCCATATTTTTAATCCAGACCCAGAAAGCATCTAATTGTGCTTTTTTCCTCTTTCTAATAATTCCTTCTTTTCAGAGCTAAAATAAAGCACTGAAAAAGAGGTAGAGGACACCAAAAATGGAATTTTTTTTTTTAAAAGTTTTTATTCATGCCTAACAAAGAAACCACCATGGAAATATGTCTTTTCTTTGGGGAAAAAAAAAAAAGACATTTTGAATGGGGTGAGGGTAGAGAAGGAAAGAGAGATCACATTAAAAACTTCCACCAGCTCCAGTAATGAGATTAAGGGAGCTGCCAGATGAAACCATCTGCCTAATCTTTTACCCAGTGCCGCTCTGTTCCCAGCTTCCATCCAAGGATGGGACCGAAGCCACCTTCTGCCATGGACTGGCCTGACAGAAGATGCTCCGGTGCCTGCCTTCCCACAGCCGGGGAAGGACCGCTCTCTCCGGACCGAGCTCTTTGCTGCCAGCCACAGCGCTGAGCTGAGTGCCTGAGGGGGGGGAAGAAAAAGGAAAACAAGAAAAAAAAAAAAAAAAAAAAAAG
>VZTL01062360.1:172930-183065 GCA_013400535.1 Scopus umbretta | reverse complement strand
AAAAAAAAAGGCACTCATAAAAAAGACAGTTTGACATTTTCTTGACTGTTTTGAAATTTTCCTAGCACAACAAGCTGTTTATCCGCCACTCCAGCCCTTATTGAATTAAAGTGTGGAGGGGGTGTTAGGAAGAAATCAATTCGTGCTCCATATGCTGCTCTGCCGAGGAACGTGGCTCTCTCCACACTATGGAATATGTAGGGAAGGGTGGGGGAAGGAGAGATAAATCCATCAGCTAACAAGATAAGTGCCTTGTTCCTCCATCTGTTACTGCTGTGTCCTTATCTGGGATTGCGGTGTGGCAGCAGTGATACATCTTGTGTCAGGTATTATGTTCCAAATTCATATGAATGCATTTTCATGCTCACAACAGTCCACGATCCAGCTGCAAGCTCTGCCGTGGGTGCAGGGTTTGCTGCCGAGTGGCCATGTCTTGCAGGCTCGTCCTTAACCGGCGCCTCTTTTGCTGTAGTCATTTGTTACTTGAGAGAGATCAAGTAGGCACAGCACCGCCTCGCCGAGGGGATGGTACAGCCAGGAGGAGAACCTGGAGGCTGTCCAGCCTCGGGATGCCGACAGTGCGGACATGTGCTTTACAGACAGGAAAATCAGCCTGGGAATTAAGTGCGTGTTTAGAGGTGGCAGGAGGAACAAGAACTTCTCCGGTCTTTGCTTTTCTGCTAAGTCTCTCTAGGTGGGGTATTGTAATTGGCTCCAGCAGCTCTGGGGCATGGAGGCTGCGGTCCAGCCCGCGTTAGGGTGCTTGGCAGGGAGAGAGACAGTGCCAAAGCGCAGATCATATCATCCTTAGATAGGGCTTTTTTAGAGGCATCAACCTCTGCTCTTGATGGAGGAGCCAGATTTCTGCGTTGGACCAGATAGCTGAGTTTTTGGGAGCAGAAGCTGGATGAGATGAATCCCCATCCTGCTGAGCAACCTTGGGGAGCTCATTTAGCTGTACATGCCTGAACTCCTAATGGGCTTCTCTGCCCAGCTGCAAACCAACTTCAAATGCATCTGGCTGCAAAAGCGCCGAATTTTTAGATGGTGCCTGTGTTTAAAATCAATTTAGCTCTGGACCGGCCTCAAGACCTGTACTGGATTCAGTGCCTCAATATGCGATGAGCCAGGCTTTTCAGAGCTGGGAGCTGCTCTCAAAGTCTAGTCTTAAGGCTAATCCAAAGCTGTCCTCACTGGATCGCTGCTGCACTTGTAATTGACTGTACAAACGAAAGCTACTGAGGAATTTTATGCCTGGTCTTCAAAACTCTGGTCTCTGTATAGCCAGATCACTGCCTGGAATCTCAGTCGTTACAACTGTCTGGTCAGCTTGGTGTCTGCAAAGCTTTCTGCAGCTTGAAGGTATAAATCAAAGCCTGGCCGGGGTGCGAGGAGGCTTGTAAAAGCCACAGCATTATTGCGGAGCAATGAAGCCGGGGTGAGCAGCAATATCACTGTTTACTGCTGTGGGTTTTTTTGAATGCCCTCACATTTGCTGTCCTGCCAGCTTTTCCTGGAGAGGACACTGTAGAGATACGGAAAGTTTAGAGAGGGAATAGGAATGCATCTAAGTCATCTCTAACCGGCCATACTTGACTGAGTCTCTGTTGACCTGCAACCCCTTGGGTTGCCCTGGAGGACCTGCTGCTGCTGAGCAGATGAATTAAGTCTGCACAGGCTTGCAGGCAGCTTCACAGAGGGTTTTTCCACTGCCTCTCGGCTCTGGAAATGTGATTTTTCCTGGCTGGGCTTTTTGCACAACTGGGCTAGGGGCAAGGGAAGCTGGAGTGAGATTGGTGAAGGTCAGAGCCAAAGGCCAACCATTGCTGGGGCCAGGAGTGTTTGGAGCTGGCTCATTTATTTTGGGGCCTGTTTTTAGTCTAGGCTTGTATTTGCTAGCGGAAGGCACAGGCTGTGGCACCGTTCCCAAGCCGAGAATTTAGAAACCTGTTTTTAGAAGTAAAGTCTAATTTGGAATTAAAGCACAGGAATTGCTAATAGGCTCGTGGAAGTGAACTGTGGCTGGATCCTTATTTTCTGCTTCTCGTGTGTGTGACTCTTCTTTGAGTTACACCAGCTCAGAGTGATGCTTAGGGTTGGGAGAGAGAAGGTAAGGCGTGGTTCCTAAGCATCCCTCTTGCCTAGGACTGGGATTTAGGAAGGATTCAGGCCCTCTAAGTAAATGGTAGATGCTCAAATGTGCTTAGCTTGGGGACTGCTTGTTGGGACGAGCCAGCAGGAGATGAAGTTGTGCTGCTGCTGCTTGGATATCAGTCCCAGGGCGCAGAGGGACGCAGGAGTTGAAGCAGCCATAAAAGCAGGAGTTGTGCCTTTTTTTCTGGTGGTCTGTCCCTCACCTTTTGTGCCCGCACGCCTCAGCTGCAGAATAAAAGGCATAAAAGCGAGGGCACTCATCTGTGCTGGCGTGAGCATCAGGATAAAGAGCACGTTTCACTTATGGAGTGGTAAAAAGTTTCAGGAGAGGGTAGGGAACGGGACCCTGAGCTCAGCTCGCCCTGGGTTTCGTCAGAGCGCGGGAGGCTCAGTTTGATCTTGAAATATCCTTTCTGAACCCACGCTCGAGCTGAAAAGGGAGAGAGGCGACTGCCTGAGAAGCGAGAGCGCATCGTCTCTGCCCTGCCTGCGGGAATCGGCGCTGGGACAAAACACAGCTTCAAAAGCGAGGGCTGTGAAAACCAGGTGTGCTGAAGCCAGAGAGGATCTTTTTCTCTTGCTGCCCACCTTCTTGTTCTCAAATAAAGATGCTATTTTTATTTTCCCTTCTGTTTAGCCCCGATGGGCTTAACCCATCTCTGCAGAGGCACAGAAATCCCAGCTCTAATTTCAATTAAGAGCGCTCCTTTTGATTGCAGCCCAGGCTGGGGCTTGGGATCTATTCCTAATCCCTATATTAGCACTGATTCATCTCTTCTATGAGTATTATCATCAGCAGCCCTTAGGGAAGGGAGGGGAGGGATCTTTCGGGAGGATAAATACCATTTGTTTGTGTTTGTATCAGCTTCCACGCCGCATCCTGATTACATCCCGCATTTTGACACAACAATTATTATTAATTTCCCGGAGTCTGCATTTGGATTCTCGCCGACACAAAGGGAAGATGACGGATAATGTCAGGCTCGGTAATTGGGTGGGGGAGGAATGGAGAAGGGGGGGGCAGATGGGATATTATTAGATTGCAATTCTCCGTGTGGAGCAGGGAAGGTATTCCTCAGCAGATGTCGGCACCGGCTATTTATCCGCACGTTAGCGCCCATGGAGCGATTGTCTGGGACGTGCTCGGCTCCTTCACCCCTGCCCCTCTTTGCCCCCTTCCACATAGAAATCCCATCAGCTCTTTATTGTGGGAATTGGCTTTTCCGGCGAGCCCCGCCGGCTGCCTTCTGTTCAGGCGCTGCTGTCTTTGCAATTAACTTTGCAAAGGTGAGCCCCGGCCGATGAAGAAGTGAGCTGCGGGTGCTGTGGGAGGGCTGTTCCCTACAGGCAAGGGTTTTGGAGAAGCTCTGGTGGGTCTGAGTCCCTTCGGAGCTGGGGTGTAAGGAGATGGTGCCCGCTGCAGAAGCAGGAGCTCCTGCCACTTGCCCAGGATCGCTACAAGCAGAGGCAAGATGGGAACCTGCCGGTCCTGCCTTCTCATGTGAAAGATGTGGTCCTTGACCCAAAGCCTCAGATGCTTGGCTGGGGCAAAGGCGGCAGCTAATGCACGGCAGGGCTGATGGAGAGGCATTGTCGGTGAAGAAATCAGAGCAGCACATGTGCCCTGGTGATCCTCTGTCCTTGCTGCTGGGGATTTTTGATAACTGCCTGCTTTTTTCCTTTAATCGGTCATCATAGGAGAACTGCAGCAGGGCCGGTGCATTGAGCACAGCCCAGGTGATGCGAGACCTAGAAAAACACCCGGGAAATCCCTTGTTCGACAGCAGCATGCAGAGGCGCCCTTCTTCTCCCAGATCTTGCATCCATCGCCCGATTGCTGACTTAGGCTTCGTTGTACCTGGTGGCACCCAAAGCAATGCAGTGGAATGGAAGGTCTCTTGCCGTTCCCTTGTTTCGGTGTTGTCTCATCTTCCCCGCAGTGTTTGTGCTTGTGAAGCGCTGGGTGGTTCTTCCCCCGCTCTCCCCATGCGGAAGGAGGTTTGAATTCAAGCTGGGAAAATAATAAATAAACCAAAGGAACTAAGTGTGATTCAGCGAGCATCGATTTCTGAGGTTGCTCATGAAACACGGAGGGATGCTTGCGATGGAGGAGAGGAGGAATGGATTGGTCTTTGAACCTTTGGGAAACCTTCTTCCTCCTCTTTATAAATCTGTGCAGGGTGGGTGATTTGCTGGAATATCTTTTCCCTCCTCACCACAGATACCAAAGGTAGTGATGGAGCTGCTCTTAGTGGACTGTGCGTGAGGTGGGCAGGGGAGGAGGGGCCCCCACAGCCTTGTGGGGCTTCAGCAGTGAGATCCCCTGGCTCCAGCCGGAACATGGGATCTGGGAGATGAGCAGAAAGGCTGCTGGTGCCTGAGCCTTGCTGCGGTTGAAAAGTGCCTTCACAGGTATGCCTAGAGCAGCAGCACAAGGTCAAGCTGCATCTCTGCCCAAGAGACTACTAAGTGCATTGACCTTGTAACTCATAAAAATCACCCAGAAGAGGTGTGGTGGTGGTTTTTGTTCTTCCACATCTGAGCTTTGGCTGTGCCTGGCATCAACACTCAGCATTGGGTCCCGTCGCACAAACAAGCTGTCCTCCCTGTGCTCACCCCTTGGCTAGGTGCCGGTGTCAGCATCTTGCCACCACAGTGGTGGGGCAGAAGTGATGCTCTTTCTCTTGAATTTGTGGTTCTTTTGCTAGCCATGCCCTCCTTGGATGTAGCCAAATCCCCTTGCTTGTGCTTGCTTCCTTTGCATAGGATCCTGCCCATCCCAAGCCCTCTCCCTTCAGCATGTCCCAAAGCCGAGCCCTGGCTCCCCTTCATCTCTCCTACAAGGCTGGTGGACCATGCAGGTTTTCCCTCTAGGGCAGGATGGCAGGATTATGGCTACCTCTAAGTCAGGCAGGATTTCTCCTGCTGATGAGCTGGGCCTTCCCAGTCATCCTGCGAGTGTTTAACCCCTGAGGCACTGCTCCCAGGGTTGGCAGGTTTCACACAGAGGGACGTCTGGTCCATCACAGCAATGTCAAGGCAGTTTGATGCCAAGAGCTGTGTTGCTTGGAGATTGCACCTGACCACTTGAAAGGGTTACATGCATACATCTATACATTGAGAGGTCAGGTTTTGAGCTCTGGCTTACCCGTGAGCTCTTGGCCTTGGTGAGAGCAGAGCTGCGAATGCAGGGCGAGACCCCGGTCCTTGCTCCAAGCTGGAGTCCTGCCCATGGATAGAAGCGGAGGGTCCTTTTGAAAGCTTTTTATTGAAATGGAGCTGCTTTCCCTGCTGCACGGCGGCTGCTCTGGCCGATGCACAAAGCTGAGCTTGCCGTAGCAGCCGGCTTTGTCTCCACTAGTGATGCAGAAGGTGCTTTGCGATGAGCCAAGCAGCTGGGCTTGGCTTGTGGAGGCAGGGCGAAGCCGTGCCGGGGAAGGGAGCCTGGTCTGCAGCAACTGGGAAAAGAACGAGGAGATTTTGTTCAGGTTTTGCCCCTTCTGGCAGCTTGCTTTGTGAGCAAGGGAGAGCGAGCTGGGCTGTGAGAGGGGCTGGAAGCATCTCCTGGGTGTAGGTGTGAAGCATTTACTTATGGGTTGGAATGGGCATGGCCTGACACTGCCAGAGAAAGTGATCTGTTTGACGCTTTGCTCTGAAATTGGGCCAAATAGCAATCTCTGGAACCAGCTGTTGAAACTAAAGGACATGTATGCGCCATGATATTTAGTCTTTTTGGAAGTAAGATAAGCTGGAAGGGCAAGAAAGGCTGATTTAGGCAGAGGTGATGTGGTGTGGTCCCGCTCCAACCTGACTGCACGCTAGGACCCCCCTGCTGCAGATCAGCCGTGTGATCCTGGCCAAAGCCCTTCTCCTTGTTTTCCCTCTCAAACTTTGATCTTTTCTCTTCAGCCTTTAAGCACTTCCAGCTGTGGATTTGTATGTTCAATATCCAGCACAACACCTGTGGTGTTGCTAGGGGTTAGCATAATGGCAAGAGTAATGCAGAGAATTATCAGAGACGTTATCAGCACGGTCAAACCCAAACTTTGCAGCTCTTCCCATTCGTCCCTGAAGCAGGATGGGCTTTCTGTGTGGCGTGACCTGTAGGTGCTGGGGCCAGGCCATCGGGTCATCTCATCTAATAGCAAATCCTTTGTCCTTAGAACAATAAATCCGCTGTTTCATTCCCCCTCTTGCATCTTTTCATGTCCATTTGCACATTGAAATCTCTTCAGCTGACTCCTGCCAGTCTTTACAAAAAGCTTTTGCCGCTTCAGATGTTTCAAAGATTGAAGGGTTGCCCATCAACTGAAGAGCTTTCCTTGTAAGCAGCTCTGGCTCTGCAGAGGGCAGTGGGAGGGAGGTGAACGTATTTGGAAGAAATGGGAAAGGGAGGCAAAAAGAAGAAGGGGTTTTGTACCCTGTTCTCCTGGGGGAAGTGTTTTTATCTCTAAATCTGTCTAATTGATGCCCAGAAACTCTGGGGATGAGTGCCTTAGAAATGCGTCTGCAGTAATAATCTAATATCCGTTTGTTAGGGCTCCAAGGAAATCTAATAGTACTGATGCTTTGCCTAATAGAGCTCCTTTCATCCCAGGATAACATGCAAGGAGTTTGAGATGGAAAAGACCAATTTTAGGTCGTGCAGTTCATCTCCCTTCCAATGCAAAGTCTCGAGGTGTTTTACAGACGTTAAATAATTAAAGAGCAGTTATGGTCAGGGAGGCAACTAGGTGAAGAAAGCAGCAGCTGGTGAGCGCACGGCCCAGCTCCCTGGGTGTGCTGCCAGCACCGCGCGCTGCGAGGAGGAGATCTGGGAGCTGGCCGGGATTGCACCGCTCCGATCCTGCTCCTGCAGCGAGGTGTGAGTTAGGAGCACTCGGTTTTGCTGGGGCCTCGCGGGTTGTGGGCTGGTTGGGACTCTGAGCCGTGCTGGGGGTGGAGAAGGTGCTCAACTCATCCGATCCTGCCCAGCCCAGCGGAGCACCGCTGCTGTCACCCTGGTTAATGACGATGACTATTGTGGGACATCACCCCTGCTAGATGGGGATTTATCAGTAGCATCAGGAACGTCGTCGGGGGCAGAGCTTGGTTGGGTATGGGAGCAACCTTACCTCTTTACTAACCATCCACATGAGCAATGGAGGATGGTGATGGCCAACGGAGCTCATCTGAGCTGGAAGCCAAGGCGTCCCTTCTGCAGGAGCAGCTCCAAAGAGGAGCTGCGACCTGAGTTTCCAGTTCACTGGCAGTTCCTGGTGGTGATTGTAGCAGAAGAATCTCCTTCAGTTTCTGGTGGCTGCAATCACTTCATGTCGGTTTGTTATTTTTTGAAAGAAAGGGTGTAAATGCTTGAGTTTACATTTACAAGTGCTGCTCTTCAGCTTTGCTCCGCGCAGGAGTGGGGCCAGCCCTGGCTTTGGGTCCCTCCATTGCTGGATCCAAAGCAGGGGTGATCCCTGCTCTTCCCTGGCTTGGTTGCTCACCGCTGGGAAGCAATGCCATGCAGGGTCTTGCTCCCTCTTTGTGCAGCGCTCCCCCTATTTTGCCCGTGGATCAGGCAGGATCTGGCCCACGGGGGTCCCCCTGCCCCTGGGTCTCGGGGGGGAGAGCGGCTCCTGCCGCAGCCGGAGGAGCAGGGGCAGCGGGGGCTCCTGCGAGGCTGTGGCTGCTGTCAGCTTTAGCGCATTGTGTCTCCAGCTTCCTGAGGATGGGGCTGGCAGGAGGGTGGGATTTGGGAATTTGCAGAATTAATGATATCTGCAGTGAGGTATCCAGACCCTGCAGCTCCATGCGGAGTGGAGCTGGCGGTGAGGGGAAATCACCTGTGACCGGTCTCTTGGATCTGCCCTCCTGTAAATAATCGTAGATGAAAATGTCAAGACCAGAGCTCCTAATGCCGGACGGAAGGAGGTGATAAGCAGAGGGAAGTGCGTGCGTTGGCGTGGGAGGGTGAGAGATGGAAAGAGCGATGGAGGGAGGCAGTCAGTCCGTGATGCAGATGCAAACCCTGGGCAGGGAGGGCTGGAGCCGATGTCCTCCACAGGCAACGTGCTGGGGGAGATCCCGGGAAAATGTTTGTGATCCAGTGTGGGACTCTGCAGGAACGGGAAGGTGTGCGCTGGGTTGTGCAGTACCTCCGCTGTGGGATGCTCTCCCCGGGACCGTGGTCCCAGCTTCAGGCCAGCTCCGGCACCCAAGAGTTAGTCTCAGGGATGGGATTTTCATACTTAAACGTGCAGATGTGCCCTTTCACCCACGCGCAAACGCACAGCGTGGAGGGATGGTTGCTCCTCTTCCCAAGGCCAAGGCTCTGCCACCTCCTCTGAAAAGACAGTCTTCTCCCAGTCCTTTGCTCCTCTGCTGAGAGTGCTAATTAGAAGGCCAATTAGTGTTCAAGGTCAATTTGATTTGCACACTCACTCCACTAGGAATTGGAGGGAGCCCGTCTCCTCGTTTTGCACAGCAGCCGCCGCGGTGACTGGGGGATCACTACTGAGCCAGGCTGAATGGGAGCAGGGGAGCAGGAGGCGAGGCGGCTGCTCCCTCTCCATCACCACCCCAGGCCACCCCGGCAGCCTGGCGATGTGCTGTGCACATCTGGGCTGCTGCTGCGCACATCTGTGCAGCGCTCCTGGGGCTGACGGGAGCGGCAGGTATCGGCGTGCTGCAAGGGGCGAGGCGCGGGCACCCGGGGTTTGCTAATGGAGAGCGGAGCTCAGAAGCACTCTGGTAGTGGGGAGAAAAAAGAAAGAAAAAAAAAAAAAAAAAAGATTTGGGAAGCTGAGAGAGGTGATGGTGAAATGAAAGGGGAGTGGAGGAATGAAGGGTTTGGAATTGTTTAATTTATATCCAAGCACCAGAGCTGCTGGTGGTTTTGCCGCAGAGGACAGCGGCAGGTTGAGGAGCAGGCAGGTGCCAAACAGCCTGTGCACGCAGGTGTCAGCTGGGGTCATCATCCTTGTCCCCGGTTCCCCATGCCGAACCCTGCTCCAGCCCCGCCAGCAATCCGGACAGGAGCGCTTTGCCTTGTCTGGGAGTTGAGATGGCACTCAGGGGATGCAAGGTCCCCTCCTGCAATCTGTGTGTGGGGACGAGCCTGGCGGATCCTGAACAGCACAGCTGGGTGTTGCGCCATCCCAGCCTGGCCTGCAAATTTGGATTTTTTGGGTATGGGACAGGTAGCAGCGCCCGCTTTCCGTGGCTGCCCCAAGTGCAAGGATGCAGCAAATGCAGAGGAAAACACCTTTATGTGGTTCTCCCCCAGACTCGAGTTTTCTGGCTGGGTTTGACAGCAGATAAGGTGCATAGACTGCCCTGTGGTACCCATGTCAGTACATGAAAAATATTTTGCGCCCACGGTGGGGGTCACCAGCGTGCCGACAGCCCCCTGCCACGGCCCTCCTGGCAGGACTTCTGGGCACAGAACAAGGAGCAGACGGAGTGGGAACCTGCACGGCACCCGGTGCCCGCACCCAACCATGGGACATGAGCGCGCTGCCCCATCCCCGCATCCCCCCCAAAACCCCGTGGGTGCAGAAATATCCATACGGCACGCAGACAGGTCTGGGTATGTGCCCCGAGAGACGCAGGCACGTCCGCCGTCTCCTCTGCCAGTGCCTGCCTTCCCTACAGCCAAAGCTGGCTGTGTGAAATCTGTGCTGGGGGCATCCGCTTGATACCAGCTCCAGTCCAAAGCCGATGAGAAATGCACAGACTGGCAGTACCGGACTGCATACTAATGGTGTGAGAGCTCGCAGGGAGCAGGGAAGAGAAAGGGAAGGAGCCAGACTGCAGCTCTTGGCTACCCACAATTGATTTATTACCAGGTTTGCTGATGAATGTGTGAGAAACGCTATTGGTGATAAAGCAGAAAGCCCGTAATTAAAGTAACAGCTTTCAGTTTTTAAGCACCGCTTGTGTGTTTTCTTCTCTCTGGCAAATTTTGCGTCTCCGTGCCGCTCGGCAACATCACCCCCCC
>VZTL01062360.1:121130-170279 GCA_013400535.1 Scopus umbretta | reverse complement strand
TAAAAAAAAAAAAAAAAAAAAAAGCAAGCTAGTACGCTGTTGCTTGTTTTATTTTATGTGGTGGAGGAGTCGGGGAAACACTGAGCAGAACTAAAGTGCCCACACTGGGATTTCTTCTACTTTTCCTCTGTACAAACTACCTTGCAAACCGAACTGCTTGGCCAGGCGCGTGTGAATCGGAACGTGAAGGCTTTGCATGGCATCGGCCGCAATCCTCGGCTGGAGTCTTGCACTTTGTGGTGGTGGAGGGGCTCAGTTCTCCAGCACCCACAGCCACACGCTGGGGAGGGGAAGAAGCAACGAGAAGTCAGTGTTACTGATGGGGAGCTGGAGTGCAGGGGGGTAGCATCACCCGCAGCCCCTTGCCCAGCCGTTACGTGGTTCTGGGTGCTCCATGGAGGGGTTTTGAGTTGGCACGAAGGTTTCTGCACGAGGCCTTGCTGGTAGCTGAGGGAATGAATCAAAACCTGCCATGCCTTCATGCAAGTGCTCTTGTGCTTGTCCCCCATAGAGTCACTGATGGAAATAAGAGGTGGGCTCCAGTGGAGGGTGCGTGATGCTCCCGGGACCCCCATCCTGCATGGAGTGTGCCTGGGGGTGCTAGCCCGAACCCAGCCCCTCTCCCAGCAGGGCAGGTGAGGCCTCTGGCTTAGTCCATGCACAGTAACGATGCTCAAATAGGCAACGCCGAGAAGGTGGGATCGGGTGGAAATGTAGATCTAGCCAGCCCAGAGCCTTTCTTTGATGCTCCATCAGTTGGAAATATCAGGGGATGCTTGAAGAACTCGATGGGAGGCAAATGCCAGGTGGAAACAGAGGCAGGATTGCTTAGGAGGGGGCAGGCTTTCCGTGCCGATGGGCAGGCGGTATGACGTCCTTTGTACCAAGTTTTCAGCCTCTGATGGTAAACGCTTAGCTAATAGCTAACCTTATTATTATTTTTATACGCCTATAGTTTGCTTCAGTGATCTGAAACAAAGCTGTGGTTTTCAGCTACGCTTAATGGGAACTATTTGAATTTCTTTGAATTTTTCCCTTCTGCTTTGCAAAACATTCTTGCTCCTTACGGAGGTGCGGGCTCTGCTCCAGGCAGCCCCCTCCACGGAGTGCTGCCTGCTGCCTGCCTGCATCCCTGCCTGCCGTGGTGCGTCCCCTTCCAGCCAGCTCCTCGGTGCCTTTTGATTGATTGATCGGCGTGGCAGTCTAATAAGCGATAACAGCACATATGACAAACTAAACAACCATCTAATGAATTGATTGACATCCGAAGGATTTGACTTGATGCACAACCCCAGTCACAGATAAGGTTAATGAGGGAGAAATTAAAATGTAGCTCAATGGGTAATGAATACAGCATGTGCCTTGTTGTAACACATGCCAGATCCATCACTCTGAATCAAGTGATGGTAGCAATTTCTAAATTATTTATTGCGCCCCTCATCCTCCTGTCTCAAGGGAAGAGGCACTCGGACTGGCTTTTGTGATTTTTTTTTTTGTGTGTATATATATAACTGTATCTATCTATCTGTGCCTTGTGAGGATCCATAGCCAAAGAAAATTGCTTTGAATTTTGCAATTTTCATGTTGTTTTTTTTGTAAACTCAATAGCAAAAAATACAACAATCCAGAACCTGTCATGGCATTTGAATCATAATAGCTACAAATTCACTCCCCTGAATAAATGGAGAGGCTTATTTATCAAATATATACAAGATGTCTGTCTAGTTGTTAACACACAGAGGTATGAGTAGGCAGAGGAAATCGAGAAAGTTTACATATTCACTGCTATCTCCAGGGACCTTTCTTTTCCTCCTACTTCTTATTCTCTTCCCCTCCCCCTATTGCATCTCCAGCTTGCTTTGACTTGCTCTGGTTTTCTTTTTTTTTTCTTTTTTTCTCCCCTCCGTCTTTTCTTAAATGTATCTGGCTGACAAAATTTGGGCTGTCGGAAATGATCAAGAGATGAAGTTGCCAAGGGAGGGGGAGAGAGATTTGCATGGAGCTTGCGTCTCCCCACGTCTTGCTGCCTACATGGGGAGGGTATCTCCTCTGCTAGCCAGGAGGAGCGCCGGGGACTGCCAGTCTGCTTGAGATACCGATTCTCCTCGTTATCACATGCATTTATTTCCACTTTAGGAAAGGGGAAGTGAGATTCGCTAGAAATGGGTCTATACTGGTTTTCAAAGGTCATCTACAGGGCAGATGGAGAGAGAAACAGCCAACAAGCATCGTATAGCCTCCCTATATTACTATTTATTCCTGAACTGGGGCTTTTGGAGCCAGGCCTAGCTGACGTGTTACCCCAGAGTGGGGTGAGGAGTCGACAGACTGGGAAAATACTTGTTTGGGTTTGTGCTCTCTTGTGACGCTGCTGTCGGTGAGAGGGCGTTTGCTGCCCACGTTGGCGGCGTTGGATGCTGCACGCCTGGGAAATTATCCCCGCCGTGCCTTGATCCGGGCGAGCTGTGAAGTCCTTGGCACTGAGCCGAGCGCTTCCCATGAGCCCAGCAAAGCATGCCCTGCTCCGGGAGGGCAAAGCCACTTCTCCTCCTGCTTTGTGCCCCGGCAGCAGCTAATGAGTTCATTTTTGACCTCGGCATCCTCTCCCTAACAGCAAGGCAGGGACAGAAAGGACTCAGGTAGCATGACTTCATCGCAGATGGAGCGAGACTGGGCAGCTAGAGGGGAGGGGAGGGGAAATATATTCATCTCTTTGCTTATAAAGTGCAGCTGGGTCTGAAGCCATTCAGAGGAAATGGCTGTGGATCCCCCTGTGCCATTCTTCAAAAATAGAGCCATTCTCCTCCAAGCACTCTTCCAGGATTCATTTGAAACCCCCAATTGTACCTCGGTGGCTATTGGGTTTGGAGCGCAGGAGTTGGCGGCTATTAAGAGGTCTGCTCCTGCCACAGGTGTCCTTTGGAGACAGTGCCTCTCTATTACAGTGCAGCAGGTAGATGCCACCACCCGGCGTCGCGGAGGCCGGGAGAAGCAATCTTAGCAAGGCGCCGGCGTTTCAATTAACCGGCGAGACAGCCAACGTTTCAGCACCTGTACATCTCTCTCCCTAGCAGCCGGGATGTATTGTATTATAAATAACAATAAGCAGGCCCAGTCAAAGGCTGTAATTGAATCTCTTCATTTTGCTGACTAGGGCAAAAAAGCCCCTATGAGTGAATTATAACGCGTGTGTATATAATTTGGGCGACATGTAAAGGTAACACGCTTGGTGTAATTAAAGCGAGCATCCCTCCCAGGTGGTGTCACTGCCCTCGGGGTGCTCAGGAGCTGCTTTGATGGTCTTGCCGTGGGGAGTTCCCACTGCAGGCATGGGGAACATCGCTCAGCGCTCCAAAACTTTCCCTTCCCCTGAAGGGTGGTCACCGATGACTGAGATTTTGGTAGCTGTTGAAGAGGAAAAGCAAATTCCCTCCTCTTCTTACAGGCATGGGACTCAAACCCCAGCTTCTTTCCCTCCTGTCCCCGGCAGCTTTGCCTCTCTTGTCAGGGGAGGTGAGATGGCGGGCACCTGGGCCAGTGGTGGGAGCAGCAAAAGCTGCAAAGCCACGGGATGGCTCCTTGCAAAAAGGGGTCAGGAGCAGTGCCCTGCGGATGCACCTCACCAGTACAGGTGTCTTAAGGTGTCTCAAGGTGTCTCGGGTGCTTTACCCTGGTACGGGTGTCTCCATAGTGGTCCCTTTGGGTCCAACTGTCTACAGCCGATGTACATCAACCTGCCTCACAAGCTCTTACCTCTTAATCCTCTTACAAGGATTGTCCCTTGTGGTGTTCTTCCCTGTGCCTGGCTCGGTGGGGACGGAGCCCAGCTGGGGTACACGAACGAGCCCTGCCGTGCTCGCCCGATGGCAAGAGGCTGAGCCCTTGCTTTGATGGCATGGGGGTGCTGCACAGAGCGAGCCGGCGAGCGGGGACTCGCTGCTCCTCTGTCCTCTTACGGCTTTTCCTTGTAGTGGTACTGCAACCTCCTTCCTGTGTTGCCCAGCTGTTCCCCAGTCTCTAAAATCCTCATTTTTGTCATCACAGAGACCCCCTGCCTGCTTGCGAGCTCCTGGGAGGTGCCCGTCACAAGCACCCCAGCTGTGAGCCCGGCATTAAGAAAGTTTTATGGATTTAGGCGAATACTAGTTTCCTTTTGCGGCTGAAATAGTCGTGCAGATGATGTTGCCATACAGGAATGAGCAGTTCAGTCGTCCTTTGCTTTGAGTAGTAGCCAAGGATGTCTTTTAGCTTTAGGAGAGAGCCAAAAGTTGATGTCTTCCAGATTTTCAGTTCCCTTCCATCTCTTGAGCCCGACTTCAACGCTTGTGCTCGGCATGCACCCTCCTCCTCTCATCCCTCCGATCCAATCCAGACGTCTCCCGAAGGCCGGCACATTTTTCAGCCCAAATATTGCACTGACAGAATATATTACATCTGCATCGAGGCGGAATATAAAGTGAAGAGGAGCTGGGTGGGGAGAGTGCAAGGAAATGAAGTTTGCTCCGCCGCAAGAGCACGGGGTTAAATCAGCAGCTGCAGCCAGTTGTTCTTGGTCCCCGCTTGCTCCCTCTGTGCTATTTCAGGTTTTCTTGGAGGTTTGCATTGAGAACATACTCCATGGTTTGTTTTATTTTTCTCTCTAGAATCCACTTTGTATGTCACTTGCTTTTTTTTTTTTTATTATTATTATTATCTTAAACATCCATTATTTAGAAACTGCTGGAGCCTGGAAACCAATTTCCGTGCTTATTTCAAAGAGTTTGCAGCGTTTAGGTGGTCATGTACAGGCTATTATGTGAACCGGCCATGGGAAAACGGAGCCTGGCAGGGCTGTGTGCCCCGCAAGGAGGGACTGGCAGATCCCCGGTGGGCAGGCGTGGGGGTAAATATGGGATAACTCCTGCCTGATGGACATCTGTACCTTGGGCTGACTGGACGATGAAAACCGGTATTGCTTTTAGCATGGGGTCCTGTGCCAGGGAACGGATGGGAGCCCAGATCCGCCCCCTCCTCTGATTTTGGGGTTTGTGGTGGGCAGCGATGCCTCTGGGCATCCTCACTTGTGGGATGCTGGGCTCCTTCCCCGGGTGGGGAGATGGTTGCAGCGAGTGTCCTTCGCTGTTCTTGGCTTTGCAGGGCTCAGCGTGTAAAGCAGCCGGATCCCTGAGGGTGCTTTAAGCTACTCAAGGGATTAGGCAGGGTTATGAGCAATCCCAGGACACAAGAAATGTCAAGGCAGCTTGGAGCCAACCTCCTCCTCCTCTTCTCTGGCCAAGTAAAGGAGTGGAGGGAACTTTTTATCTTGGTTTTACCATTTGTGGGTGGGTGGATGGATGGTTGAGGAAGCCCCAGGTGCAGGAGGATTCCTTCTTCCCAACGAACCGTGCTGATCGTATTTAGGGCCAGGGAGGTGGTGGGAGGGAAATCCAGGATTGAGGGATTGAGTTCATCCCTCTTGTAAGCCCGTCAAAGTCAGCGGAGTTGTGGCAAGAGCAGGGCTGGCCCGGTGCATTTGCGGCCTGAGAGCAATCCCTAATGCTNNAGGTTGGGATGAGCGCGTTGGGTCGGTTTGGTTTTGCAGGGCTTGTGCTGCGGCCCAAGCGTGGAGGTTCTACGAGCATCCACGCAGCAAAGCCATCCGTGTCAGAGCTCCCAGAGCTACGGTGGGCAGCCCCTTTTACAGGCAGCAAAACCGAGCCCGAGTAAGTGCCTTCTCCGAGCTGCTGCCACCCTCATCCTCACAAAACCAAAGCTCAGGCTAAAATCCGAGCCGTGTTATTGATGGGTGCCACTGGTGGGAGGCAGGCAGCAGCAGCGTTGGAATTTTCTCCGCGTCGCTGCGAGTTAATTCATTCCAGTAAATCATCCAAAATAATTTGCGGCGAATATCAATTTTCTGTGTGAACTTCTCGCTGGCTGCACAGAAGTATCTTCTGCCGACACGGCTCCCTAATTCTGCTGATCTGAGACAACAAAGCAGCTGGGGAATAAACAGGAGGCAAGCTGGAGTCCCCAGGGCTGCCGGCGCGAGGGAGGTGCCAGGGCTGAAACGCGCTCGCAGATAAAACCCAGCGAACGCAGGCAATGATTAAAGGCTAATTTGCTGTCTGTGTAGTGTTAAGTGCCCCCCTTTCCTAACGAGCAGAAGGCACTGCCAGCCGCATTCTCCTTCGCCGCCTCTCTTTTATTTACCTTTTCAATTATTTTAATGCTTTTCCAGTCTTCGATAACAAATGCATCTCCTGGGCTGGGACTGCTGAGGCCACCTCTGCGCTGGGCTGGTGGCGGAGGATGTGCTTTCTATGCTGGGAAAGACTTTTATGGGTAGCAAATGACTCAAAAAAAAGAATAAAGGCCCAGTCTGCTCCACCTGTGTCGCGATAGAGTTCAGCCTGTGAGAACTGGTGCTGGCTGTGGCTCGGTCGACCTTTCTCCCCACCAGCTGGTAGAGCAGAGCTGTCCCGGAGCCAACGGCACGGTTGTACGGGAGCCTTGTCACCCCGGGATGGTGGCTGCAGGGTGAGGGAGATTACCCGTCAGCATCTGAACCACCGTCTGTCCACCCAAAAAAAATCTTAGGGGAGGGTTTTGGATTGGTTTGGTTGTTTTTTAAGGATGCTGTTTCAAGGCCTACCCTTCCAAGGAGAAACATGAGCGGTGTGGGATCCTGGGTGTGCATGCATAGGGTGATCCCTGGTGCGGGATCCTCTGAAGGAGTCACCCAAGGGGCACGTGTCCTGCTGCTGCACCCTAATGCCAGCTTTTTGGCAGCAGAGTTGTTTCTGCAGCTGCCCCATGCCCGGGTGCTCCTGTCACCTAGCCCACAGGTGTCAGCTAAGGATGGTGTCTAGGAACGAGGAATCGAGGGGACACCAAATACCCGGTAACGCCGTGTCGCTGACCTGCCATAGCGATGCATGGCTGATGACCAGCACGGCACCGTGGCAGCCAGTGCCGCTGATTTACCAGCACTGATACCCAGAGGTTTGCCCGAGCACGGCAGCACTTGCAAGGCTATGATGGATTAGTCCCTGGCTACGCTATGGCTGTGTTCACGCCAGGGATTGGAAAACCCATTTTAGTGCTTTGGCTTTTGTTCCCATTGAGATGGGAGCAGGTTTGGGGAGAGTTGGGATGAAGGGAGCCCCTTCTCCCACCCATTATCATGGAGAGGATTTGCCAGGTGGGGGTTTACCAAGACGAGCTGTAAAGGAGAGGAAGGAAGAGTCCTTTTCCTGCCAGCAGGGTCTGATGCAACTTATCTCCACGGTATGTATTGCAAAAGTCTTCAGCATCACTTCTCAGCGGCTCTCTAGCCCTGGTTTATCTGTTGAGGATACGAGTGCCTTCGGCTCCTCATCTGCAGGACCCAGCGGTGTTGCGGTTTCCATCCCAGGGAGAAGGAAAATTGCTCCTTGTTGCTGCTCCCTGTGGATCAGGCAGCTCGAGCACCCTCTCCCAACCCGGCCAGGCGAGCCAGCTTGCACGACCGATGTGCACCGATGATGGGGGCCTGCCGGAGGCACAGCTCCCCGGGGAGCTCGGCTCCCTGGCACAACCCAAAATAGATCTGGGGCACCCATTTGCAACCGGTGCTAGGATTACACATGAGCTCCCGGTGGGGGAAGCGGCCCTGATTAAAAGAACTATTTATAAAAAGCGGGAGAGGAAGAGGTGATAATTAACTGGCGGTGGCGGCGACTGCGCTGCAAGCCGGGGCTCGGGATGGGTACCTGCACAAACAGGCAGATCCGTACTCCCAGGGCAAACACGGCCAGGGTTGGGAAGGGAATAACTCCCTTCTCCTTTGCCTCTCTCCAAGAGGCCCTGCTGATTAATGCTATTTTATTATTGCTGTTTTATTTTCATAGTTGTATTATCTACTCCTTGTTCCCGGCGGTGGGAGCAATAAGGGTTCTGATAAGGCCAGTTGAGGGCTGGTTGGAAATTGTGTCTGTCTGTGTGGTGAAGAGGATTCATCAGCAATGGTTTGGGTGATGTTTTCCACCAAGAAGGGTTTGTTTGTTTGTTTGTTTCCTTATTTGCTTTTTAGATGGCTGTGAGACAGAATGAATTTTTCATGCAGGAAAAAATTCAAGTGTGTTATTGTTTGAAAAATTGGCTTTAAGTACATGTGTGTATATGTGCATATAGGAAAAAAAGTGGAGCTCTTCAGTCATCTCCACTTATTTATTTCTTTGATGTATTGTGCAGATTTATTTAATTGATGGCAGCACCTAGAGTGTGTTAGGCACTTCATAAGCTCTCCCAAAGGCTGGGGTTTGGGTTTGCTTCAGCGGCGCGCAGCCTAAGGACAGACAGACGCGGCGGTAGAGGTCAGCAGAAGGGGAAGAGCTGTAGAAAATTTATGTACGAGTTAAATCTCTTTCCTCTGAGCTGCCGAGAGCCAATACCTGCAGCCTCTCGGGGGGCTGGATTATCTCCCTGTCACCTCCCCAGGGTGGATTCGGTTTATATATATATATATGTGTGTGTGTGTGAGTATTTCTCTTTCATTTGGCTGGGATAAAAATTGCTGAGTCAAAGATTCATTTTCTTAGCAAGCCCCTTGGAAGGCAGATAAAGGGGACAGTGGCGCTAGGCAGAGCTATAAATAATGCACAGAGCACAGGAGCAGCCCGAGCAACCCTCTGCTTACAAATAGAAGATTTCTCAATAACATATTACCCCGTTTACTGTCCCCAATGCTGGCACTTCTTTGCTCACCTGAGGCTAATACCTACTGCTCATCAAAATAAATAAAGAAATGAGCCTAATAAATCCTCTAGTTATCGCCGGGTCCTGCCTGATCCTATCGTTGTAGCCCTTGGCATAGTATCCTGGGTTTAACGCTTCTGAAAGTCACTGTGCTCAAGGTGATGTGAGGACAGGGGGGGAAATGTGTCTGGCTGTCCTTCTGCCTGTCTTTCTGCCTGTCCCCCGAGGTTTGAAATGCTGCCTTCCTGCCATCCCTCTTCGTCTTTGGGATAAAGCCGTCTAAATACAAAATATGCCCCTGCATATGTGTGGCTGTACCAAGCTGGAATGCCAAATCCAAGGCAGCTGAGGGTGCGGAGGAGGTTCAGATGCAGCTGAGGTTGGGTCTTCAGCCATACGGATTGTGATGCACAGAAATGCATCTTAGGATCCGCTCTTGCTCCATATCGTTGCTCAGTTTGCTTCCAACCACTCAATTCAAGGTCCAACCGTTCATGCTCTGAGCCACAGTGATGTTGAAGATGACTTGGAAAGGCTCGTTGGTGAGGAGGGTGAAAGCCCAAGGCTTCCCGGTGGCTCAGCAGCCCGGCCGAAGCGCAGTTCAGTCTTGGCCGCTCTGCACGAAGCATTTGCCTGCTCGGGGTTGTAACTGGCTCCGGCAGCCCCGTGGAGCAACAAGGACTTGTGTGGGCTCAGTCCTGAGCTCTCAGCAATGCTCCACAGAGGTGTGTGAGCTCCGGCACGGAGGGAACGAGGGCATCATCGAGCTGGCGAGGGCTCACGGGGGCTTTTTCTTGTAGTCTCAAGCCGTGGGGGGCTTCAAAGGCCCTTTCGTTTCCCTCTGAGCTGCGCGTTCAAACAAGCCTCAGCCCTCAAAACGAAATGCCGAGCAAAACTGTCGTGTTTCATCCGACTCCCATCGAGTCTTGATGCTGAGACATAAATCGGTCCCGGGTTGGTACAGGGGATACAGGTGAATAAACAGAGCCGCTGGCCCAGCTGTCTCATGGTCTACGGACGGGAGGTGCTGCTGAGTGAAACTGAAAAGCAGCAAGTGCCAAACCGATGAAAGAAAAATCTTTCTTCGCCCTTTTTTCTGCCTTCTTACAAAACGCACAGTTAGTCCTGAAGTTTTCCCTTTTTTTTTCCTTGGTCTTTGGCCTCAAATTCCTTGTCAAGAGCCACCTTTGAAACCAAAAGCGTAGCTGTGGGAGGGTGGGCAGGAAGGACGCAATTCATGGCCAAGCTGGGCAACCTTGGAGAGTTTGGAGGAGCTCTGAATCATTCTGCTTCAGGGCACCGGGCAACCTCTCATTAGGGAGGGTCAGGGAGGAAGGTTGTCTTGGGAAGGGTAGCCCATGAGTGCCATCTTCAGGATTATCTTTACCTTTTTTTTCGAAGTTATAATGAGTAGGTTGGGTGCCGCTACTGCAGTTGGCTGCTGATTTGAGCGTGCTAAAAATCCAGCGTGGCCAATCCAGTGTGTTTTACCCCAGCCCTCCTCCCTGGCTCTTGCCGTGGCCATGCATGCTGTGGGTAATACCTCTTCGGCGACATTTCTTTGGGTATCATTGCGCTGCACTGCACTTAATTGCCCGATTCAACATTTTCAAGGGTATTTGGAGGAAATGTGGATGGTTCATTGACTGGTATTTGAAGGAAGCGGAGAATTTAATTAAAAAACATGAGGGAAAATTAGTAGTAAAGGAGACTGATTGCAAGGCTTGACATAGGGAGGATTTAGGTACGGCAGCCCGGCCGGCGCAGGCAGGGGGACCGGGAAGTGCTGGCTCCCTGCTTTATCCCGGTCCTTTGCCCTTGGGGAAAATAATAACAAGGGGAAGCGGAGGGGAAAAAAAAATTGCTGTTTTTTATTGTTGCTTGTGATTTTTACATAAATTTTGCAGATTGCACCGTCAGTTTTTTCTTTTTTTTTTCTTCCCTGTCTGCTCTGTTTAATGCAAACGGCACCTTCCTGCTGATTGCAATCACACACTGATTGAGAGAGGCTTGCTCTGCCTGGGCTGGGGAGAGAAGGAGGGAGCTTTAACCCTTTCTCTTGCCTCCCCTCGTCCCTTCTTCCTAGCTCAGGCCTTCCTCGCTTTCTCCCCCTGCTCTGTGGTTTGAAACCCCACTCCCAAAAGGCCTTCTGCTTATATATGCGCAAGACGGTCCGCAGCTCTAATAGTGAATTTATTTTAATAAGTGAAGGCTTTGAAATAGATACAAACCTGCCCGCTTCAGGGCACGGGCCCAGCTCTAGCTAATGTGATTAGGAAGAAACTTTTCTTGCAGAGAAATCATCGCCTATCTGCCTGCTGCAGACCGGTGCCCCGGGAGGCAGGGAGCAGCGGTCACGGCGGGAGGCGGATGCCTCTGCTCGGCGGATCATTGTCTATTCCGTCCCGGTTCTTGTATCCTCCTCATCAGCTCAGCGTCGCGGCTCCTTCCTATGGTGCATTAAACAACACCCGGCCTATATGGCCCCCTCGCTCTTACCCGCTCCTTGCGGGCAGATTGATGGGCGCCGTGGGAAGCCGCCTTGCAACTAATGCAGGTGCTTTGTGTCGGTGCGCCCGTGCACCGGCGCGGCTCTGCGCTCCCGGGGGAGCGGGGCTGGATCCAGGAACCGGGGTTCTATATATAAAGAGCATCACGGAGGGCAGGCGTTTTGGTGGTGGCTTTGCACGACGGCTGCTGGAGCCGTCTGGGCGTTTTGCGAAGTCCCGTCCTGTGAAAACTTGTAAAGGCTCTTAAACCTCCATAATCCTTAATGCAGCAGACGCAAACCTTTTCACGATGGAGACACACAGGCTGTGGGCATGGCCTGGGAGTTTGATAAGCACGATTGCTGCTTGCTCGGGTTTATGTCTGTCAGCTGTGTGATCTCCAGTCTAGATTCCGTGTGTTGCCCTGGGGCTTGCATCGCAGCATGCCGAGATCTGGCAGGCACCTGCTGCAATGAATCTCCTCCGAAAAACACACTCCCCCCGAGGAATGGGGATGCGGTGATTGCTTCTGTTTTGCTGCAGATTGCCTGTGCTTCAGGTGGGGGAGCTGCGAAGCTGCGAGGACACACTGCACGGGGCTGATAACTGCGCTTCTTAAGGGTTAACAGCTTCGTGCCAAGTGATGTCACCTGGCATTTGTGCATCATGCGAAAAGATGAGCTGTGGCGGTCCTGGTCCCTTCTTGCGGGCTGCTCGGCGGGATCTCGGCGAGGCCAGGCACGTGCATCCTGAAATTCGGCTGCGTTGGTTCCCCTCCTGCCTTGCTCTGTGACAAAGGCACCGTAAGAGACCGGGAGCGTGGAGCGCTTTGCAGGCGCAGTGATGCCTCCGCCGAGGTTGGGAGCAAATGTGGTCCACGGACTGATAAGTTACCTGTGAAGGCAATGACTTTGGGGATTGGATTGCATTGCCCAACTCGGTTATGTCTAGATAACATCGTGGTTTAAGACATCGATCATTTCAAAGGAACCTGCAGAGGGATTTTAATGCCTCACAAATTGCTTTTCCTTCTATTCAATTTACATTCACGATTGCACAGAGCATATTTAGGAGCTTTCCAAACCGCCACAAACAATGACAAATCTCTCCTGAAATGCTCTCCTGTTGCAGTAAATTTGACCTGACAAAAGAGAGGGAGAAACTTCAGCCTCCTTCTGTGCCATAAGGGCCTCTTAACCCTGCAGCAAGCTGGCGCTTGGACTCACCAGCTCCGTACCTGCTTTGCTGCGATGCAACAGCATCCTACGGCTGTGTCGGGATGCGCTGCCAAGAGACGTGCACGAGAGAAGTCGCTGATCCTGAAATCACATCCCTGTAGAAAGCCTTATTTGATGGAGCTGGAGTCTCTCAAATTCAAGGGCTGCTGGCTGGGGTTGGTAGCAGAGGGGGTCTTCTGCATGTAATAGCGAGTCTTTAAGCAGGCTTTTCCTGGGATGCGGGCTATGGCATGGGGTGTGCGAGGTGCCTCTGGATTGAGATGCATTTTTCACTGTTAGGCGGCCTCGATAGCGCTGCCAGCCCTGTTGCTGCCTCTCCGGTCCTGCCCGGCCCACCGCCTGGATGGGATTCTCACTAACTGAAATGTAATCAATACGGCAGTGATTGGTTTGCTGGCGAGAGAAGATCCCTTTCTGCTGCCGGAGGGACAGGCTGCTGTGGTATCTGGGGAAACACAGGAATCTACGGCCTCACCTGGGGATCTCGGCCATGCTATTTTGGGATTCCCAAGCTGCCCCAGCACATCTGGGTCTGATCTTCATGGTTTAAGAGCTACAATGCGCTTTAACTCTTTGGTCCTTATATGTCCAGTGACCTCTTTGCTCCCATACCCATGGGTTTGGCGTAGGTGTTTTTGCTGTGGCTCCTGATGGGATCGGTGGTGGGGAGAGGGCTGGAAGAGGGAGTGTAAATGCCAGGAGGAGGGAAGGATGTTTTGCCAGGGAGCCTCCAGGACTGGCTTCACCCTGGCATGGCTTTTTCCCCTGCTTCCCCAGCCATCAAGCCATGGGCAGGCAAGCAAGTCTCTTGCCTGTGTTATTATTTCATTAAAGATGTTAATTCTGGACGGCTATCTTCCTGCCTCTGCATTTTCATGAGCCTGTGGTGTCCTCCCGCTGCTGTGGACAACCAGGAGGAGCTGCTGTCGGGGCACGCAGTGGGTGCATGATCCCACAAATGGGGCTGATTCCCCTCCGGCCCGATTCCCCTCCAGCTCTTACCTGCTGGTTACTGGGGGCTTTGAGAGCCGGTGCAGAGATGCAGTGGGTTTGCTCCGAAATTCTCATTGGGTTTTTCCCATTTGTTGCCCCAAAGGATGCCTGCAAGCCCACACGGCTCCTGTGTGCTCAGATGCACCTGGGTGACCCCACAAAGCACCCCTAAGCTTCTGCAATTAGTTTCCCAAATGGAAATCTAAAGATCGCAAGAGGCCAGCTGAGCTCCTTGTTTGTCATGGCCGAGATATCCGAGTGAAGCATCTTGCTGTGTCAACGTCCTCCAATTTGCTATCTGGTGCCTGCCAGAGCATCGCCTGCTCTGATAGAGCCAGAGATTTCAACTGGAAAATGTCAGCTAGCCTTGGATGGATTAAGCCCAGGAGTTTTGGCATCGTTCCTGGCACTTTTTTATCTCATTCCTCCATGAAGCTATGATCCCAGGAATGACCATGCTCGAGGGGAAAGAAGCAATCAAATGCAGCAAGGAGTAAAGCTCCTACAACAGAACAAAACCTACTGCCAAGGCCCCAAGTGTGGACAGGCTTCTCAAGTCCTTTCATTTAGCTGGTACTTCAGTTTGGGGATGCTGTGTTTGGCTCTTTCTCTAATTTTCCTGCGCTTTGGGGGTCTGAGATAAAGCCTTTCAGTATTACTCATCTGTCCCAGGAGTCTGGGAAGGGCTCAGAGGAGCTGGAGGCTGTGGTGGTGTTTCAGCTTTCCAGCTAGAGGTGGATGTGGTGCTGCAGGCTCTTTACGGGGGGCTTTCAAGCTGGTATCTAGCACTGCCGCATGCATCTGCGTCCTAGCTCTCTGTGCCTCATTCCCCCTTTTTGGAACCATGCAATAGCTGAGCGCAAAGCCAGTCTGTCCCATGGGCCCTCTTGCCCTGAGATGGCTCCAGAAGGCTGCAGCCCCATTACCGTTCTTGATTAATCCCGGCTTTTGCGTTACAGTCTGAAAATCCTCATGGCTATTAGGGCACATCGCATTAGGGATCTGGAGACGCACGTTCAAGCCTTGCTCTGGGCTCGTGCTGAAGTACTCCCATGGCTGTCACAACCACGGAGGTGTGCTGGGATGCTCAGGCAGCGGGAGAGGACTTGCTGCGTTGCTCACTCCAGCGCTATCAACTGCAGAAGCCGATGGGCTCCGGGGCTTTGACTGAGGAGCGAGATGACGTAGGTTGGGGTGGCTGGGAGAGTTGCTGCTGTCAGCTGTATGTATGCTGAGCCGTGGTGCAGGGCTGGCTGGGGTGCTCTTGAAGGAGCTGCTGAACTGCCAGAAGCGCCATGTGAAAGGAAACACCGGTGAGCATCAGGTTATGGTTGGATGCTGGGCTTCAATTCATGATGGTTCAGAAGCTGCCGCACAAGCAGCTTGGCCATATCCCAAAGCAGGAGCATTGGGATGGAGGTGCAAGGGCAAGAGCCCGCCTCCAGCAGTGCAACGTGTCATGCTTAGTTAGACTGACCTCTGGAGCTCATCTTTCCCAGATGATTGGGATACCCAGAGAAAACGAAATTGCTTCATACTTGCCTCTTCCCACAAGTGCTGTGGTTAGACTGGGCGGTAAACTTGAGGCTCCTCAGCCTGGAGGAATAGAGCACCAGGGCCTTCTGGCTCAGCAGGCTGCTGCCTCCAGCACCTTTTCTGCACAGTTTTGATCTGCTCCTAATGCTTTCAGCTTTTAGGGGCTCAATCCCTTTCCCTTGGGTAGCCCTAAAAGGCGCAGAGGAATTCTGATTTTCTTTTTCAAGTCTTTGCTGCCCTACTTTTTTGTCTTGTCCATCTGAATCCAAGTTGGCACCGTGAAAAATACTGTGATTATATTCCCTTCCTCTGCCTTGCCCCTTCAGAGCCAGCCCTCTCGCTGAATTAGTGGATGCACCACGGCTGCATCATTAATCTTTTGTGGTTCTCGAGCACTGCTGGTAAATCTGCTGGGGTGAAGCTGTGGAGTCCTCTCTGCAAAGGGCTCTGACCCTGCTCGGGGCTTGAGAGGGTCCCCAAGGTGTCACCAAGCTGGTGGTGGCAGTGACGTGGTGTCGCTGTGCTGGCTGGCGGGGAGAGCAAGCACTGGGATCTCTCCATCTCTCCTGCCTGGAGCTTGCCAGTTTGCATTGCATGGGAGGAAATGGGAAAGTCATAAATCAATCTCGAGTGTTTCTCTTCTCTTTAGGGGAAAAATAATAACCCCAAACAAAACAAGCCTGCAGTCGGGAGAAAGGAATTCCTAATGACAAACTTACTTCAGCTAGGACACCAGGGGCTTCAGCAATATGAGATTAAACCTGCTGTGCTGAGACTCTATTACTCCATATATTACTGTGTGCTGCTGGACTGATGGTTCTCGCAGGCGGAAATATAACCCTTTGAAATGTCAAGGCACATAATAAAGAGACCTAGCAGGGGAGGCTGGATGGCTCCGGGGATTGATAAAGCCTTTACAGCGCTGGCTCTGCGGCGAGGAGGGGTGGGTGCCTGGTGAAGCTCACACGCTTTGCTGGCCCTTTTGTTAGATGGCTCGAAGGAAGAGGTGGCATGGGAGGAATTCTCCCGGAACACCCCTGTCTGGTCAAGTTTGCTTTGGAAATAAAGCAGGGACCTGGACCTCAAAACGAAAGCTTGGATGAACAGTCAACTCCTTCTGCAGTCCTCAGCTGTAAGCGTTTGTCCCTGGGGTGGCTGTCATGCTTATACCTCCTAATGAACTCTTGATACCTGCCGTGTCCTCTTTGCAGTGCAGAGCTCTTGTGGATGGACCATTTCTGGTCTCCTGAGTTTGTATGAGACCACGCTGTAAATCTCTTGAGAAGGGTCTTCCCAACGGACCGTGGATACAGCCGTTTCAAGATGAGAGTAGGCAGCAAATGGGTTCGTTGTCAAGGACCTCTTAGCAAAGCCTTAAGGATTAGGAAAAGTATTTGCTCATCAGCTGGTGGATCTGTAATTCCTATTTTTGGGAGTGGATACAAGCACAAGCTGCTGGATGAGCTGATGCTGGTGGGTCTGTGCCTGCTATTCCTGTGAGTCCCGCTTGCCTCTGCTGTGCAGCGCAGGGCTCCCTGTTCCCCCTGAAAAAAGCGGGTTGGCGGCTGTAAACTATGAACCTTCCCATCTCTCCATGGCTGCTGTGGGCTCGTTAAGGCGGGAAGAGGGGAATAAATCTCCTGGAACTCATGAACTATTTACAGCTGTGCTGAGCAAGCAGTCCGCAATTATTTATTTATTCTCCCCAGCCGGGCTGTGCTTGTGAGCCCAGGGAGCAGGGAAGGCTGCCAGAGCTGCCCGTGTCCAGCCCCATGCCTGTCTGCTCCGCCCTGGGGAGGCACAGGGCTCCCTGCGGGCAGGCAAGTCCCCAGAGATCCCAAAAGGCAGCACGCGTGCCTTGGGGGCATTTCCTTGGGGTGCTAGCTCCAGTTTGTGTCTTGGGAAGGTAAAAAAAAAAAACCAAACCAACCCTTCCTCGTGCTGAGCAGACATTCAGCCTTGCTCTGGCTGGGTATTGTGCCCAAGGCCGCAAAAAGGAGGAAAATCATATTGCAGAAGTGGAGAGCATTTTGCATAGTAAGAAGATGCGTTGGAGGAGCCTGTTTGCACGTGAAATGTATCTGCAGCTGGTTTGGGGTGTAAGGGAGGGCGCTGGTGGGAGCATTCATGAGCACACGCAAGGAATTCTGCTCAGGCATTGGGTAAGGGCTGGAATACAAATAATTTTGGCTTGCATGACAGTTGTTTCCCCTCTTTGGACTCCACTTCCCTGTCTGTAAAATGGGCACATGGGCTTTCAGCTCAGGAGAGCATATGGTGAGCAAAGGTGATGAAGGCTTGTCGCATGCCCTCTCCATGAGCTCCTACTTGTTTGTGCAGATGATGAAGGCATGTGATGACTAGGGAACAGAGTCACTTTAGCTTGAAAGTCAAAGCCTGTCCTCGAGGGACTGGAAGTTTGATGTTCAACCCCTGCTCTGAGCCATTGGGGTGGGGATTGCCCGTTGGTGCTGCTCTGTCTGCTTACTTTTATTAAATAGCCATTTTTCCAGTACTGTTCCATGCAGTAACTCCAGACAATCAATAGGTATTTATGAGTGATCATTACAATAATTATGCAGCTGCCCATGTTTTGTGAAAACCAGTCTTTAAAACAGCCAGGAGGCGAGACTGGGTTCGTTGGGTCATACCCACAGCACCCTGCCTTGCGCGTGGACAGCTGTGGGAGGCAGCACCAGCGCTTGCCTGGTTGTCCTTCCCACCGTGTCTCTGTGGCGCATCTTCTCCTCCAAAATTTGGGCGGAAGGAGAGGATGCTGCAAGGAAGCAGAAATGGCCACTTTCACTCCCCTGGCAGTGCTGGTGCCTGCTTACCAGCACTTGTGTTGCTTCAAAGGTGGTTTTTTTTTTTTATCGTGGGGCTTATGGGCCAAGGACAGTTCTCGCCTGCAGCTTTATATCTGTCAGTTTGATCAGCAAATGGGGGAGAGGGCCATAAAACTGCGGAGGCTGAGTCCTAGTCCCTTTAATCCCGCCAGGAGGGCCAGCGTTATTTCTCCGCCGGGAGCGCTAATAGGATTCTAATACGCTGGCAAATGGGATTTTTTACAACTGCCATTCTGCAGTTACTGAGACGGTGTGTCACCGGGACAGCCCTATAAATTCTCCGGGAGATGGAGGGGGCTGGTGGCTTGGGAGGGGGAACGGTGCTGGCCACCACCCGCAGCAGCCCTTGCTGCTGATGCTTGTGTGGGGGTCTGCCGGATCCCCCACTGCTGCTTTCCCCGCTCTTGGGACATCGCCGGGGCTTGGCTGGGAGTAGTATTGCCGGGTAACACGTGCTGGTGGTTTGGCTGTTTCCAGTAGGCTTGTAGGGTTGGTATCTGGCACCGTGGAGTTACCCTCCTTCCCCCCTCCGTGCCCTCCTTGTGCAGGTGTGAGTCAGGACTGAGCGTCTCTGTGGCTGCTCTCAGCGAGCAAAGCAATGAGTTGGGTGCCCGGTGGCCTCTGTGTGGCCATGAAGGGATTAATTAGCCCTAATAAACCTGGGAAGGCTCTGGGAGGGACCCATTTGTTCCTCCCGTCCATCACTAGCCCTTGGATGGGCCTCCTCTGTCACCGTAGCTCTGCATCAATGCCATCAGCCTTGGCTAGGGCGGCTGGACAGGCTCCAGTGGCGAGGTCGCATCCAGCTCCCGGCTGCCTTTCCCTCCCAGCTCCGGTGCTGGGGCCCGCAGCAGTGGGACCATCAACCCTGTGGCATCGCAGGACTGGGGGTTTCTTGGCAGTGCCAGTGTCCCGCGTGGCCGCTGCGGGTGGCCGTGCCCGGAGCACCCACCCTGGGCAGGGAAGCCCTCGGGGGCATCGCAGGGCTCGTCTTCGGGGCGCTATTCCTTCCCTCGCTTTCATGCACATGGAAATGTTGATGACGTTGCAGGACTCGTTGCGTAGGAGGGTGATGCATCTATGGCCTTGCTATAAATCCCTCAGCTGGCGCAGGGGTGGCAGAGCGGGCAGTACCCACGCGTGCAAACAAATCCAACTCTGAGCATCACTCGGGCACCCACGGGACACGCAAGCAACTGTGCTTCATTCCCTCCTCAGCGGGCAGCACCCGACTCAAGTGCCAAAGCCATAAATATTGTATTACTGTATCCAATCTCAGCTCCGGATTGATTTTTCTCCAGCCCTGATCGTGGAAAGCCAGGAAGATGGGATTATTTTCCAGGGCAATCACAGGTTGATGGGTCCTTGCAGCTGCTTCCACACTTTTTGACATCAGTAAATAAGCAGCTCCCCACACTGTTCTCTGAGTAGCACCTATTTCCCCGGGACGTCTGCTGGGGTTTTGTTGTACTTAGCTGCAAATTGGTACAGGAGAGTGGCCCGATCCTTCTTGTCTTACAGCAGAATCGGCATGTATGCTTTATCTTATCTATTATCTCCTCTGCCCGAGAGCTAACAAGGTCCCATCTAGCCCTCTTGCAAATCCTATTTGTCATCACGTTTCTACAGCTGCCCAAAAGTCCCAACCTGATGTCAGGCATCCTCGTGCTAGGTGCTGTACGAGCAGTTTGCGAGACGCAGACCTGCCCCACAGATAATAAAGCAGCTGTCGTTATTCCCATTTTACAGACAACTGAGCCAAGGGGAACGCGTGGTCCAAGTTAATAAAAGCTCCCAGAATAATCCCCTGTGATTTATCCAAGGTTATGAAGGAAGTCTGAGGTTTGAAAAGAGATCTTGAGAGCGCTAAACAGAAATTTGCCTGTCTGTAAACAGCTCGCTCCAGGCTTTTAAATTGCTGCTTGAGGGATGCAACCAAAGTAGCAGAGTTTCTTCCCCAATTAAACAAAAAAAAAAAAACTTGAAAAGTTCTGCGTGTAAATCGGTACCAGAGAATGAGATCATGTGCAATAAATAGGTAAAGGCAGGAAAATGTCACATTTTATTGAGGCAAAATTTGTGACAGGAGAGAATATCTTCCCTTAGACTAACTGGTATGTTTGGGGAAAAAATCAAATAACAGCAAACCAGCTTTTGCACAGATTCCTAGCTGCAAGAGGAGGTGGAGAGGGAGGAGGCGGGTGTCCGTGGTAGGGATATCACAGGTACCTCTGCAGCAAGGACATGGGAACAATATGGGGAAGGGCTCCTGAGCTGCCACCAGTTACAGCAGAGAGTTAATGCAGAATTGGTACCATCTGCTGCACTTCAGGATTTGCTTCCCATGCTGTTCAGTCCTGCCCGCACACATCTGTGCGAGGAAGGGATGTCGAGAGGGCTGCTGGGGACATCAGCTCTTGCGCTTACCCGGTGGTGTTTTAGCTCCGGCTGCTCCAAAGTCTCCCAAATTCTGAAAATCCCAAGCTTTTCTCCACTCAGTCCAGTGGCTACAAGCTCTCCATGCTCCTAAAGTGCCGGGGCTGGGCTTGAATCAGTGCAAAATCTTGCAGGCCTTGATGGGGACAGGCGGGATGTCCTCTCCTGGACCAAGGGGCTCTTCAAAGCTGCTTCTTGGGCTGCATCTCCCCGTGCTCCCTTCTTCCTGGCAAAGCCAGTGGAGATACGTTCCTTGGACACATTAATCCCATCTTATCACCCTTCTTTTTGGTCTTCAGAGTGAGACTTCCTAGGAAATCATCTGAATTAAAGCAAAAAGAAAAAAAAAAAAAAGAAATCAACACCTGAGCTACACTGGCAGCTCGGTGTAAACAACCCGGCACCTGCTGCGTTAATACTGTGGAGGAGAAGTGATGCTGGGGGCTTCAAATGCTGCTGAGCTGTCATTTGGAGAGCTTCAGCTGCCGGGTGTTTATGCAGATTCCCCGGATGGCTCAGGCTGGCCGGGTTTTCCAGTCCGGCAGTGCTCGCCACGCACCCCTCGCTGCTTCTTGGACCCCACCAACGTGGTGGGTGCAAGGCATTGGGAGGCTCAGGCTGAATTTTGGGCTCTTGGAGGTAATCCCATCCGAACTCATTGCAAGCTTTAAACGATGTGTGTCTGTGGTTTGGGTAGGTCCTACTTTCCCTATATCCCGCTCGGTGACTTGGGGCCACGTGATGGACACAAGTCACTCCATCTCCACGCGCTTTGGTTTCTCTCTCAGTCAAAATGAAGGTATTCACCCATTTTCCACGTCTAGCATTCTTTTCTAGTAGGCAGCTGCTCCCATGTCTTTGACCAGCACCCAGCGTAACGGGGTCCTGCCTGGGGACAGAGCTGTGGTTTCTGCCTTCGTAGAAATTAAATAGTAATATCAGTATTACAGAAGCTGTTCTGTTCACTAAATTAATTTTTCTTCTTTTGCATATGACCAAGTGAAAGGTCTCCTTGTGACAGGTCTGGAGAGGGGAGTTTTCTCTCTCTCATGGTCAAGCCAAGAACAGTACCTCCCTGTTGAGGAGTCCCCACGTTCAGCTCATGCATGGAGGATTTCCACATTCCTCTCTCCGACCCCCAGATCATCTCCATCCCCCTGCCCAAATCTGCCAGGGCAATGCATTTGCACGTGCTCTGCATTTGCAATGCTACAGCAACGCGCTTGCAGCTCCATCTTCCCCCAAGGACTGTGGCTGCAAGGGGCAGGGAGGGATCAGGGTGATGGAGCCCGGCTGCTGCAGGCTCTCCTGGGGGCTTAGTTTTACTTCTCTTGTCTCCATTTTCCCTCGAGGTTTGGGGGGAAGCGCTGCTTCCCCTTGCAGGGCCACCCGTGCCGCAGCGATGCCCTGCGGCACAAGGACCGATGCTTATTTCATCGCTGGTCCCTGGGGAACTGACTGCAAGAGAAACAGGGAAGGGGGAAAAAGTGTAAGAGGCAGCAGCACAGAGAAGGGAGGTGAGGTTCTTCCCTGCCTTGGCCCCCAAGCTGGCTGTGGCCAAACCCTTTGGCTCACCCAGGAGTTGGGAGATGGAGGATTTGGGCTTTGGCAAGGAAGAAATGCATCTCCCAGTGCAGCAACACACACCGGGGTAGGTCCTGGAGGGAGTTTTCCGCCTCCTGAAGCATCTGGTGCTGGACGCTGCTGGCAACGTAGCCCGAGCCGATGGGATTTCAACAGAGACATCCATTTCTGCAGCAAGGAAGCAAATAATGACAACAAACAGCTCAGCGATGGGGGCAGGCAAATTGGAAGAAACATGAATATTTTGCTTGGAGAGGACTGTTTCATTCCTGTCCATAGAAAAATAGGATGCTCGTTTCCCATCCAGAAGGAAAATTATGTTGTCGTGATGATTTTTGGGTTTTATTTGTAGCACCATTCATGTGGGAGGAGGAGAAGCAAGGAGAAGAGGGAAAACATAGACCTGCTTATGATCCCTTTTGAACCATAACATGATTTTTCATTGAGTCATTTCATATTTAATAATTTTTATTAGTTTTTTTTCTAATAATTTTTAATGAATTTTTTTAATGCATGTTGGATAGTTGAGCTTGGAAGAGTCTGAAGCTTTGTACCCTGTACCAAGGATACGACAGGTATGAAAGCCATGCGTGGCCAAGCCTTGTTAGGAGCTGAAAACTGTCTGTTTGACGGGAAATGGAGAATAAGATGAATAGACCAATTTTCATTGCAGCAAAAGCTTAACAGTAGAGGGCCTCAAATTTTCTCTGGGGTCTAATGTTGTTTAACTTATTTCTTAATGGTCTGAAACATGGGGTGAGCAGGGCTGTGGCCTTTGACTACAAGAGAAATATAAAGTTGCCCTAAAAAAGGAGCATTGGGAGTTATGAAAAGGAACTGGATAAATTAGATTGCGGTCTCGTGTGTGGCAACGGCCGTGTCCTTCCACAGAAGTAAATATCATTATTAAATAAGGGGAAGGAAAAAACGAGGGCAAATTCCCTGTATATAGGGAGAGAAATACTGGGATGGGCGATGCTCTATCCGTGTGCCCACGCTGAAACGGAGCGGTGGGATTTCACGGCGAGCTGCGCGCCCCCGGGGCTTGCAGAGGGGCAGCTCCGAAACGTGCTGCTGGCGAAAGACGGGCAAGTTTCTGGGCTCAGCAGAGAGGCGAGGAAATTAAAAGGCTGAGGAGAAGGATTCTGTGCGTGGTTTTATGGCCAGGAAAAGCTCTCGGTTAGTCGCTGGCAGGAAATAGTGACTATCTGCCTGCTAACAAATAGTGCTGATGTCCGTAGTCACGCTGGGTGGAAGTGACCCGATGCAAAATAGAGTTATAGGTTTCTTGTGCTGCTGGACATATGGTCTAGACTGGTATTTAAGCGCTGCTTTTGCAGCCTCTGGGTTGCAGCTATAAATGGAGGGAAATGCTGATACAAAGATGTTTCTGGAGACTCCTCGCCGTTTCTAAGAAAATAAAAACTTAAAAAAAACCCCAAGACTTTCGCAACCCAACATTATAAAAGAAGAACCCCAAACTGAATTTAAGCACTTGATAAGACTACGTTTTTGAGTCAGAGGTGACTTTTCCCTCCCCACAACCATTTCACGAAGCCCAGCAGAGGCTGAGCCAGGCCCGTTGGGGCATTTCTTGGTGCACAGCCCCGCTTCACCCTGTCCAAGGCTCGTCCAAATCTGGTGCTGCTGTAGTTCAGGTCCCATCTACTGTCCCCAGGGCTGGCACGAGCCTTTGGCACGTCACACGCTGCTCGCTGGCCCTTAGCGGATGCAACAGCATCACCCAACCTTGCAAACCACCTGTGTCCCAGGCTGTGTTGCTACTTTAAATTCTTCTTGCTGTATGGGTTCACTCCATGGAAAGGAACTCTAGGGGATCGTGATTTATGTTCCCTGCAGCAAGCGTTTGGGCTGGTGTCCTTCTTGATCTGGGTGATTTGTGACATTTCACCTGTCATTTAAACTTCTGAAGTTGTTGCTCTTAGGCAGAGCAAACTTCGAAGAAGAGTGAAGGAAAAAAAAAAATTAAATCCAGCGCATTCAGGTTTTTCTTTCCCTGTCTGCAGCTTGTTGAATAGTCTCCTTCCTCGTCGGGAAGCGGGAATAAAGTTCGCAGCGTCGGGAGCATAATCGAGCGAACGGCCTTTGCGCTTATCAAGTGCCTATGTTCTGCTTGGGCATTTAATCACCCGCAAAAGCCATTTATTGCCTCGTATACTCCTCTCCTATGAACATTAGCCCTTAAATACCTGGCATAATTAAAGGTGAAGCTGCGGCGCTGCGCTCCGTCTCCTGCCCGTGGAAGGGTAACAGATGAGGTGGGAGTTCTGGCGGAGTTCAAGGTGAGAGCCGTAAAGCCCATTTTCTGCATGTGTCAGGGACATTATTTTAGGAATGTCTAATTCGGCTGGCGAAAATTGAGGCTGGCTCAAATAATAATTCACGCTTAATGAACTTAGAGTTATAGCCCCGGCTCTGCGATTCCCTCTGTGCCTTGCGCGGTCGATTGGCCTTGTCAGATGTTTAAAGGATGGTGAAGAAATGACAAAAAGGATTTGATGGAATTAGGCGGAATTCCCCCCAAAACCTATTTCGTTGTGTTTAGATCCCTGTCTGGGAAGAAAGAGAGAAATACGCCGCAGCTTTGGCTGTAATCCAGTCTGCTCCTTGATCGGGACTTTTCAGGGCTTTAACCTTGCGCGTTCTTCTTGCAGCTCAGCTCTTCAAAAGGCTCGTGCCCTTTCTTTATGTGAGGGGAAAAATAAAGTATTGATGAAGGGTTAATACCCAGCGCTGTGTGTAGGTAGCAAATTTAAGTACCTGTCTATCACGTTCCTTGACACATCCTCAACTACCCAACGATCAGATGTTCAAAGACTTGATCATTAATGCAGTTATCTTTTTAACACCCCTTTGATAGTAAATTAATGGGCTGTGGTATGTAGAACATGAGACTATTGCTATTGCTGGGTTTATACTCTAGCAAGCTGTATCGCAGGGAAATATTCACCCTCTCAGGAGGTCAAGGAATGGAGGCAGACGACCCAAAGCCATGCATCGAGTTATTTCAAGGAGGGAGCTAAATGTGAGTTCAGCTCATGCTCAAACTCTCTGTCCTGGCTGCTGGTTAAATGCCAACTAGGTGACTGTCTTGCTTCGTGCACAAGGGGTTGAGGCATCATCTGCTGATGGTAGAGAGGTGTGTCCATATGGGTTGTCCCACGATGGGTGACACCTGGATGCTAAGGTTGCTGCAGATCTCTTCGGCAAGGCGCTGAAGCAGCTGGTGTGGTATTTCATGTGAAGTAAAGAATTTTTTTTTTTTTTGGTGGTGGTACATTAGCTGAACTGCTGGCTGTTTGCTCAGTGCTTCTTCCTGCCCCTGAAAGCTCTTCTGTGGAGCTAGTGACCTGCTGAAGAGAAATGGCTGCAGCGTTGGGCTGCTGGCACTTCTCGGGAAGGCAGGTAGACCCACCGCAGATTGCGCGTCAGGCTTGGCCGGCAGTGCGGGCAAGTGTGACTTGGGTGCAGCTGGCAGCCGGGCGCTGCCGCCCCAGCATCATGGGACGCTCTTCCCAAGGTTGCTGCAGACCTTGGGTGAAGGAGAGGTTTGCATCGGGCTGCGGCAAATGGGGATCACCAAGACCTCCCCAAGTCACAGCCCCGCTGCCCACCCCTCTGCCTCCCAAGAACACCTTTAGCACAGGGTTGCTGAGCCCCGCATCGCTTCCTAGAAAGCCAGGGATTTTTCTCACTGTTGAAAACGCTAGGCATCCGTATAAACAATTGTACTAAGCCGCTGTTGTAGTAATTGTGTTTGTACAGTGAAGCAAAAAGGCTCAGTTTACCCCTCTGCTGTCTGGAAATGATTCCTCCAGGTTATGTGCAAAGCATTTTTTTCAGTGTACTGACTTCATTCGGGGAGGGGGAAAGAAAAAAAAATACTATTACAATGACATATTCTTCCCCAATGGTAACTTTATCCCTGCTTCTGGCTCAGTGCAGAATCATAATTCATTTTGTCACAAGGATAGCAAATAAATAATAAGAATAAATTGAGCAGATTATCTCATCTTTAAGCCATGCCTAGCATTCATCAAATCCATGCCAAGAAGCAAGACTTATCTGCAGTCAAATTGATCCTACAAGAACACCTACCTTAAGCTCCATTAGTGTACCTCAGAGCTGCTCACCCATCTCCCCGGTCCTCGGTTGCTTAAAATGACGAGTCATTCAAGTGACACACATTCCCAAAGTGTCTTTCTTATAAAAGCTCTAGTGAAAACGTATGTGTTGCTATTTCTCACCATTGATTTTTACTGAAAGGACCAAAACGTACAAAGGCTAAATTCGACTCGGTGGAAGTTTGCTACTCACGTTGCGGATGCAAAAACATCCATTTCTTCTCTAACTTCAATGCAGTTTTAATAACAGATGCTGCAGGGAGTTTCCACAGGACTAAGGTCTCATTGCTTTTAAAGGAGATGCTACTGTACATTTACTAGTGTACCACAAAGTGTTATAAATAATTAACGTGGAACTACACTGAATAAACCTGCTGCAGTCCTACTAATTGGTAAGCAGACATGTATTTCACTTGGAGTGTATGAGCAGTATTACCACTTTTAGTGGGATGATTCACCTGTATAAATTTACGCTTATAAATAATGGTTTAAAGGGCTGAGGCTTGCTTTTATTTATTTCACAGCACTCAGAAAAAAAATAAAATAAAAAAAGGTAGGTGCATCGTGTGAATAAGGGTGAGGTTTGTCTGTCCCAGAAAATATTGACTCTGAAGCTTCATTTAAACTAAAACTGGAACTGCAGGAACTAACTTTGTTAGCGAGTAACAATTATTTCACTGGAAGCCTGTATGTTCAATTGAAATAATGTTCACCGAACCTACTCTAAGCCCCCTCCCAAGTTATCGCAAAATAGCGCATACTGAATGCAAAATAAGGTTGTTAATTTGCAGTTGTGCTCTCAAGGTGTGCGTAACGAAGGTCTTGCCGACAGCGCAAGACTCGTCTCCCTGTACGGTTTAATATGAATTTAACCTGATATATTTAAGCTGGGAAACATGCAAGGGTGAATGGCTCCACTTCGGCTCAACTTGATTGGGAACATATTTCAGATTAAGCTGGAACAAGCTCTTTTTCAGCCGAAATAGGTTCGTGCTCACAAGAGTGTTTCCCCCGTTCAGGTGTGTTGGTTTAATAACTGGCTCTTGTTAAAAGGCGCAGGCTCTTGCTTAGCCACGCACCCTCTAATATTCCCTCCGGGTGGATGCTAGGAGGAATTTTCTGCCGCAGGTTTGAGTTACCCGTACGCAGAGGGAGTGCAAACTGGACACGAAACCATTACCAGGTCAGGGGAGAAATGTGCGGGCATGGGTGGCGTGCAGCGGGAGCAACAAGCCGAGGGGAAAGCTAACGTGGCAGCGGTGCCAAAGTGGGAAACGTTAGAGAGAGACACTTGCAAAATAGTCAGGTTTGCAGCAAGTATGGCAAAAAGTTACGCCGTGACTCAAAAAGGCAAGCTGCCAGCATGGTGGCACACAACATTTCAAGACTATATATAAATATCTGACCTATTTCTTATGGATAGCACAATAAGGACTCGATCAAAACCCCATTGAATTCTGCAGGAGTCTTTCCATTGACTTCAATGGCTTTTGGATTGGCCCCTATAAATGGCTCTTGAGGAGAAGATAGTGGTGCATTTGCCTGACTATTTTTATAATGTGTTTGATCACTCACTTGGTGATTTTTCAAACTTCAGCCGTGCGCAATGGGGAGCTAGTGCAAATTACAATGTTCGATGTCCAAAGAAATGTCTCTTGAAATTGAACTGAGACTCATAAAACAGATAAATGTGTTGGCATCCCATGGCCGCTGAAATGAAAGGAGAGCATTAACACTCATTAAAAGGGACAAGTCAGTGCCATGCTTCCAGTGACCCTGTCACGGAAACATGAGGGTTTTGTCATTTTATTTTTCAGTTCCCCGAGCTTTCGGAACAGCGTGGGGCTGGTGGGATCAGCGGGCCAGCTTCTCCCTTGTCCTCTTTCTGAAAAATGGGAGTCTGGGAAGGTCTGAGAAGCTTCCCAGAGGGTGGCTGCAGAGCACCATCCCACTTGGAGAAGTTTCTTTCTGACCCTGAAGCGCAAGGGCTTGTTTTATTCTGCCATGGAGCTATGCACGTTCTCGTTGCTCATATAAGTCCTCCATCCTTCTGGTTCCCTTTTAAGCTCTTCTTTCCTTTTTAAGCTCATCTTTTTAATAACACCCGGTGACAGGGAGGTTAATTATGTCTTGCAGAAAGAGGGGTCTCATCTCATACCTTTGCCCAGTGTTGCCTGTTGAACTTTGTGGAGGGGCTCCTCTGTTTCTCCTCTTTGAGGACAGGGAAGTACTAGGCAAGAGGTTTGTTGTGGAAGGTTTCTCTATCACCAGTTACAGTGAAATCAAAATACCTGGTAAGGTTGCTTCCACTGGAGCTTTTGCAGAGCGTCACCAATGGGTATCATTTTCATAGGCTGGAGTATTATGTTCCAGCCTTGTATTTTTGTCGTCTTTTTTACAATAAAAAAAGCCCATTGGAATCAAAATGAAAACGTTCAGTGAGGTCAAAATATTCAATATTCCTTGGAATATTCCGTGATGTGAAGGAAATTCACAGTTTCAGAGTTTTGCCCCAGGTTTTGCCCCAGCTTTCGAAGTCTCAGAATTTCTTATAAAAGAGAATTTACATGTTTTGACTTTTTTCCCAGGGAATAAAGATGTCTGGTTTTACCCTATTGTATCATGCTCATCTAGACAGTAATATTCAATCTTTGTCAAACCTAGAAATTTTCAACTGAAAGCACAGAGCATTTGGAAATATTATGTGCATAGATTGCTTTATACGATAATAATGGAGGGTGTTTTTTTTTTTTTTTTTTAAAGCCTTTTGTGGACGTCTTAGAAGCAGTCAGTGGATTAGATATAGAAAACCGGTTTGAGGGTTACTCATCACTTCTCAGCCAAATTGCTGGGTTTTGCAAGGACGCCTGCTTGGTCTGTCATCCTTGCTTTCTTCAGATGGGTACAGCATCGGCTGTCGGTCTCGGTGTTTGGTCCAGTAGTTGGTTTCAAGGAAGAGATGATACATTTTAGATGGAATAAGGTGGTTGAGGCTCCTGCACAACCTGTGACTGGAGGTTCACCTTCTCAATGTCACAACCCATCCCAGGGCTTGTCATTTAATTCTTTGCTTCCCGCTCCGATCCTGCCAACGATAATCCCCCTTCAATATGCAGAAGAGGCAAGTCTGGGACAGCCATCTCCCCTGTGCTTGCTGTGGTGAAGATGACCAAGGAATTTATTTAATTTCTCCTCCATGTCCTTATGCTCTAATTGCTCCCCAGCAGACCAGCTTTGCTGGAAAGCTTCCTGCTGCTGATACTCAGGGATTCAGCTCAGGAGCTGGTTTGTGGAGGTTGTGGGTCGGATGGGAAAATCCCAGTTGCTCTCTCTGGTCTGACCTTGCTCACCACCCAACAGGGACAGCTCCTGGACGTGGGAGCGGTGCTCATCCTGACCCCCTTTCCCTTCCAAATACGCTATTTTTCCTGGGTCACAGTGTACTTCTCTGCTATTTACTTTAAAGCCTTGATTTTCTCGGCAAACCTAGCCTTTCTGTTGCTTAAGACAAACAGGGAAAACTTCTCCATCAGACCTACGTGAGTTTGTGTCTGTAGATGTCTTCTAAAAATCACACTGATGGACCCAAAAAGCAATGCCTGACCCAAGAAACAGGTCTGAAATTCCCACCCTCCCCCCATTTTTAGGCTGCTTTAGGTAAAGGCATTCAAATAATGTTTCTAGATCTCGTGAAAGGCCAGGATTATTTTGACCGTGAGGAATTTCAGTGACTGTGCTTATGTATTTTATGCAGCGGATTGTTGCCTAGATGCTCTTTGGAGAGAGTTTCTCCTTTCCAGGATTCGATATTACTATGGTCTGCCGCTCGATGCCGGAATGGGCTGTTAGAATGGACAGACCAGAGACTTGGGGTTTTTGGGGTTTTTTTTGAGGGGGGGGGAAGAAATTAAGTAATTAAGAATAATATACTTAACTCAGTTGGGTGGATGGACAGCAATTTGTCAAAGATCTGGTCCGTACAGCTGAATGGGGAATTAAACTGTTTTTATACCCTTGTTAAAGTAGATGAGAGAATTATGTCCTATGCTTAACTTTTAAGTCCCTCTGACCTGCTGAAGTGCAGGATGTCATATTTCTGCATGATGGACTTGTCTGTTGGCAGTGTCCCGCAGGTCCATAAAGTGCTGCTGAGCCTGGTCCTTGCGTGTCCTCAGGAAACGTCCCCGTCTGTCCCCCGGTCCCTCCTGCACAGGGTCTCAGGGTCTGGTCTGATGCAGATCCTCCTCCATTAGCCACAGCACGGCTTTCTCCCGATTGAAATGTGCTATTTTTTGCCTTAAGGAGAACTGAAAATTAAAGGAACTGATCTGTTTAAACCTTTATAAATACGTGTTTAATATCTGCTTAATGTGAGATGGAATTTATGAGCCGTTAAGCGATGCTAGATCGTTTTTATAAGAATAGAGAAGTCTAGTGGGAACACTTCCTCCTGGGACATAATCTCATGTTATTATTTTTTTAAGAGGGAGAGATTTAATATGTTATAGTCGATGTTTCCAGTGGCATTGGAATATTTCCTATGCGGGAGCTTTCACAAGTGCTTTATAAATCTTTAAGGGTTTAAGTTAGTGAAATCCTTATGCCAATGGTAGGGATTAAGCCTCCTCCGCCAATGAGTAAACTGAGGCACAGATACAGAGACGGGCAGAGCCAGAAATGGGACCAGCGAGTCCTGCTCTTGGTTTATGGTAGTCCAGCCATTTAATGGGTTTCCCCCAAGTGATGAGACAACGGTGTGCTTTGCGTCTCCCCTTTCTTTTTTTGCCTTTAGTATGGTTTTGCAGACGTTGGTGCAAGCAGAACGTGTGCTGCATCTCCTTGGCAGCCCCCTGGTCCCTGTCCTCTGCTTCTACTTTCCTGCCATCATTTTTTTTCCTTCTTGTTTTTTTGTTTCTTTCCTTTTTTTTCCCCCTGCTTTTTCTTTCCTTCCCCCCCCCCTTTTTTTTCCTTTTTTTTTTTTTTTTTTTTTTTTTTTTTTTTGTGTGCATGTCTGAAAGAAGCCATTGATCCATCCACTCCCATCTCCCGCTCTGTTTGCTGGGGAGATTCACAATTCGGATGCTCTCGTGGCCTTTCTGACGGTGCTGCAATAACTGATTGCCTTGAAGCCATACAGTGGGGCACTGTTGCTGCAAGGGCAGAGACTCGCCACGTCGCAGGGCTCGGGGGGGGGGGGCNGACAAGAGGAAGTGGGGGACACGGGCCAGCCTGGGGGAACGACTTGGATGTTGTATGTGACATAGAGATTTTAGTCTTGGCGACTTTGGGGGTGGCACTGCTGCTTTGGGGAATAAAGGGCTTTCTGCTTCCTGCAGCTGGTGCTGAAATGAGATTTTTTTTTTTTTCTTTTATGTGAAAAACATCAGTGAAATCCCTCTGTTGCTGCTGCAGTTTGCTTCTAACATTTTGAGTGTTTCTGAAAGAGCCCCAAACATTTTTGATATGAAACTTTAATATTTTCTCTTCTTTCTTAAACCTGCATTTTGAGGAGAATACAGATTGATGGGTGGGGGATGGATGGAGAGACAGAGGAGATGCTACAGTTTTCATCTCATCAGGGAGCTCCTTCCCATCAAAAGAGCTAACTCAGTGCTGAGTTATTTTTCCAGCTCCAGCCCTATTTTCTCCCATTCCCGGGAATGCCTAGGAGGTCTTTAGGCGGCTGATGCAGGGAGGTAAATCCCGGACCACGGGTTCCATTTGCACTGAGCAGATGCAGGTCCGAGGCGGATGCTCCCAGGCACTGCTGACAAAGCGTGCACCGTGCCAGCAGTGTCCCCGTCCCCAGCTGTATTTATCATTCAGACCCTGTTCTGGGTTCAGCTTTGGTCCCTGGCCTGCAGCTGACGCAGGGCATTGAGGCTCGCATCCCTGCTTCCTCCTGCCTGCAGCTAATTAGGTTTCGCAGAGCCTCATTAGGATCTGCTCCAGACCAGGGGTTTGACCCTTTCCCTGGCGGGGGTGGGGGGCTCAGATGAGGAGTCAGGATACGGCCCACGGGGACTGAGTTTTGTAGTCGTGAGGTCTCTCTGCCTCCTGCCCCCCATTTTAGGGGTGCCAGGGGATCGCAGTGTCCCGGCAGGATGCTCATGCCAGCACCCGTCCTGGGTGGAACTGAGAATTGCTAATAACCCCATGGAGGAGCAGGGCTATCTCGGACTATCGGCAACCGATTGTCAGGTTTCTTATGAATAATTAAAAGAAAAAAAAAAAAAAAAGGAGGGAGGCAGAGAGAGCTGAAGAAATAATCTTTTTACATTTTAATCTGAGCAGTTTTCAAGCGGTTTGATAAGGCAGGTTGTAGAAATGTCAGCTTCCCCTTATCTCTAATTGACTTAAAGTAGAAGCAGACTTTAATCCTTGCATGCAGAGGAGCTTCTGATGGGGAGATGAGGGCAATTGATTTCTGCCTTTTTAATTAACAGTCTGGCTGCTTTTAAAAACAATAGGGAGAAGGGAAGGGAAGGGGCAAAGCACGTGGTGATGTTTGGAGCTGGCGGCATGGGCTGGGTGACGGGGAGGTGCGGTGGGCTGCCGGGGAAGCTCGATGTGCTGTCCAGTTTCCAGAGTTAGGCTGGATTGGTCCCAGTTTAAGAGGGGAATTGCTTCCCGGTGTCCGTGAGCAGAGGAGGTGGAGACTGGAGCTCGGGGAATTCCCTGAGGGGTGTTGCATGAAGCCGACTGCGAGGATTAGGGTTATCAGCCCGGCTGTGCCACGCTTCCCTGAGCCAGGGGATTGGGCATGCTGGCTTGGCTCGGGCGGCAGAAAATGATGGAGGGAGCCAGGCTGTCCTGGGGCATGTCCATCACCCACCGCATCGGGGCGAACCCCGGCTGTGGTCCCCTGCCGTCCTCTCCTGCCTCCGTGCAAAAGGACTCCCTGTACACAAAACCCGCGTCCTGGAGCTGCTGTGATGAGCAGGACCCTGTTTTCTGTAGGGATGGGGCAAAATCAACCCTTTGGATGCCATTCCTTTGCAACTTTCTCCTTGTGCCTCCTGACCTTGCTATAGCTCTGCTCGCCTCCAGCCCGTGCAGAGACGAGTGCCCGCACACACGTGTGGGATGCGTGGTTCACTGTGGCGTAAGGATATATGGAAAGTGCTGGATCCCTGACATCCCACGAGTGAGCTCCGCAGCGTCGACAACCCCTTGCAACCCCCGAATCTTGCTTGACCCCACCGGGCAGGCCGTCAGCGGCGCGAAGGGCGGGAGTTTTCGGCTGATGTGGCTCTTCCAGCCAATTTCTGGGTGGGCAAGCGGCACAGATGTGCCGACAGTAATGGCTTTCGCAGCGGAAGGAGCTCGCCGCTGTGACTGTTATGGCTCCATTTGCTGTCCTGCTGCAATACACTTACACTTGTCCGCTTAAGTGTCAGCCACGCAGCGGAGAGGGTTGTTTATGCAGCACTTAGTAACATCTACGGGGTAATGGGCTGTGCAGAAGACCCTGGGATAATTGGTAAGATGTCTGGAAGTGGATTAGCTGTGTGTCTGGGCGGCAGATAGTGGGAAATATATACATACGTTCAATCTTTAAATATATGTTGGGCTAAACTTCTGTGTCTCCCAGGGATTGCGGAGGTGGGGTTAATGTTGTGTGAATGAAGGAGGTTAAAGTCTTGTACCTCTGGGCAGAGCTGGGAGAGGCAGTGCTGGACACCTGGCTGTGTGCCGATGGCGTGCCCGTGCACGGTGGGCTGATGACTGCCTCCCCTGGGATGACACACCCCCCCCCCCATGTCACCGTGGCTAAAGAGCTGCTGAGATGAGGCGATTTGGGGATTGTGGCTGATGGAGAGCAGGGAGATGTGGGCAGTAGCATCCCAGGAACGGGCAGCTCCGCACTCCCTCCAGCTTGTTTGCGCTTTGCTCGGGCTCTCGGTGGACGAGGTCAGGCCGTTATCTCTCTGCAGTGCCCCAGCTCCCCTGGGCTTCATCTTGCCCTTTTGCATTCCTCAAGCTTTTTTTTATTATTATTATTATTATTATCATTTTCTTCCAAGTGACCTGCTCTCTACCAGCAGGAGACAGAGAAAGAAGTAAACTTGCCTGCCCAGGGGTGCGAGCCGCTCTGTACTGCCCGGAGCAGGTGATGGCCATTTCCAGATGTGGGGTTTGGGGCCATCCCGAGCACCCCGGCTCTGCACAGGCCCCAGGGATGCAGAGCCCCATCTGCCTGCTGGCTCCAGCCTTCCAAACCCTCCCACTGCTCATTATATTCCAGGCGCTTTTCAATGAATTGTTTAACAAGCTTCCCGCGAGGCTAAGCAGATGAGAGGAGCGCGGAGTTTGGAGAGGAGATGAAGAAATGGGGAATGCTTTTGATTTGTGAAGAGCCGTCATGGGCGGGAGGGGGAATTGGAGCTGGAGTATCCCTCTCGATGGTTTGGCGTGGAAACAGGGCTTAAAAATGGAGACTGGCCCCGTTCTCGCCTGGGGTTTTTAGCCCAGAACACAGCATTGCAGGACCTGTGTTGTAGCACGATGCAAAAGCTTTGCAAATCCCAAAGTGTTTGGCATCTAGTCCTAGCAATGTGTTTTCCCCATGGTTTACAGGTATCAATTTTTCCACATTTAAGGCTCCCTAATAATTCTTAATTTCTTAATACCGTGTGCTGTCTCTCTCCTTCTGACAAATCAATTTGTTATGGGTTATATCTGCTGCTGAACCGTGATGGGGAGGAGAAGGAACGGCAGTGTTTTCTCTCCGCTTTTCACATTCTCTTTCATATCCTAAGGGTTATCAAGTCAGCCACCAAAATGCCACAACCTACCGTGACGGGTATTTAAAGAAAGAAAAAAAAAAAAAAAGCAACAACAAAGTAATTCAGTAGCAGAAACTCTAAAACACATGTGAAATGATGAAGCGAGGTACAAGTCCTGCTTTCCCATGTACAGATATAATAGAAAAGCATTATCCCTGTTTGAGCTGCAAATACGTCCTGATGGAAGGAGCCCGCAATTCAATTTGTATCGCGCGGTTCCAAATAAATATGAAAATGCTGCCAAATCTGCCCAGATCAACCTTTGCTGACTCCAGCATCCTCATCGTCTGCAAGGGAAAAATGAATGGGGAACCAGCGTAATGGCAAAGGTGTAGACAGCCCGGGTACAAGAGCCGGATGGGTTGGAGGCTTCGCTCCAAATTTCCAAAGAGATTTGGCAGGCCACAAAGTTTCATTAAAAGTTAGTGGAGCTTAGACTTGCAATAGTATGGAAAAATGGGAATTAGACCTCTCAAATCAGCTAGGTCCTTTGGGAAGCGTTGTCCTCATGGTGCTGTAGATAGGCACGTGGTTCCCATGCCCAGAGCTCGGCGCCGGTGTAAACTGATACAGCTCTGGCGGCTTCATCGATTTCACGTCAGGATCTGGCCGGAGGGGCTTTTGCTTCAGCCAGCCTGAGAGTTTTGCAGCTTTGTGGTTCAGTATAATTAAGATCTGGGAGGAATTAAAGGGGTCTTGGGGGAGAAAAGCGAGATCTGAAGTTTAAATAACAATTTAGTTTCAGCACAATTAAAAATAAGCCGCTTTGTGATTACCGGGGTGGCTGCTTGCATGGAGAGGAGGGGAAGGTGGTTTGGGGTGCGTTTACCCGGTGTAAAAGGGAGCTCTGGGAGGAGGAGATAAAGGTAGCGAAGAGCAAGGAAAGGGCAGGAGCCTGAGTGATGACCAAACCTGATCCTTGAGCTCCAAGGAATAAATCCGGGTTGTACGAATAAGAAAAGTAGTTTCACGTAGAACTCAGCAATGCAAGTGCTTGCTGCTTCCGAGGATCTCAGGAGCATCATTGTCGTCCTTTGTATGCAAATTTGGATGGATCCAGGCTCCAACTCCTTAGAATAAAACTCCAAAACCCCAGAACCCACTCTAGAAAATCAAATATTGTGCAGGTTGGGTGCCAAGACCCTCTTGAAACTGATTGGTATCAATGGCCGTCTGTGAATGCCATGCAATTTCTTTAATTGCTTTATTTTCACTTCTCTGATTGCATCTTGCAATATAGAATTTGAAGGCAAGGAAAACTGAAGCAAACAGAAATAATTTTGCGCAAATGAAATGCTCCAGTTGCCCAGCAGCGAAACGTTTGGAGAAAACTTCAAACCGCTTCAGGTCTGGTTCGAAATACAGCCAAATTGTTTTACAAACTTGCAGCAAATTAAGGGTTTTATCCCATTTTCGGAGGGGGTGAGGCATTGTCGTTAGATGCGCACTAAGGAACAGCCCTGAAATAGTTTTTTGGGGGTTTTGGCCATCTCCACCCTGGCCGGAAGGGATGACAGAGTTCTTGGGGAAATGACAAAGAGAGAAATACATCAGTGATCAGAGGAAATACCATTTTAACCACGGTTTAGCTGGCGCGTGGAAGTCACTGGTGGAAAATATCACGGGATATGAACGGGAGAGTCGAATGAAGCTTCAAACCTACAAGCTAGTGATGGCGTGGGTTTGTGGACGTGAGGCTGCTTCGCCTCATCCCGCAGAGCGCCCACCTGCCATCTCTCTCTTCCCCGCGTCCCCGCTGGTGATGGACCGGCAGTAACATGAAACCATAAGGAATTCATCAAAGCGCAGCGAAGGAATAAACCTGCTCGTTTCCTTACGAAGCCGTGCTCTACTTTGTTGGCGTGAGACGGTGGAGTCCCTGGTTTTGCTGGCTTTACAGATTTCCATATTTATTACTTGCTTTGTGCCACAGGGGGGAAGGATGTTTTGCAATTGGAAATTTCAGCAGAGGATGCGAGGGTTTGGAGATGCCTGCGCTATTCCTGCATCTTTAGGGTGGCGGCAGCGTTTGTTGCTGGGTAATTAAATAGAAGCTGTTAAGGTGGATTTTTTTTTTTTTTTTGTGGTGGTGTTGGGGTGGTTGTGTGTTCTCCGTGATTTCATGTAACGGATTTATTTAGATCTCTGCTTGAGCATAAAACCCTGAAGCACAAGCACACCCTCTGCTTTGCTTTGGGGGGATGCGCACACGGGAATAGAGCGCGTTGGAAATTTTTAGGTTCCATGCATTTTGAAGGGTGGGTGGTAAGCAGACATTAATAGCAGGGGTGTTTTGGAGAAGAGGAGAAGCAAAAGCGACCCTAGACTTTCTTAGCGAAGTTCCCAAGGGTTCTCGTAAATATGACTAAATGCTTTTAGCCCTGCGAGCTCTGTGCAGAAGGTCTGTGGCACGCTCCCTGCCGCTGCCGCTTCAGTTCCTGTGTCGATGGGGACCTTTGCACGAAATAAACATGCCGGATTTATGGGAAGCTTGAAATGTTAGTTTTAAAGACCAGAAGGCAAGTGGAGAATGAGGCAGGAGAGATCTCCAGGCCAGACCCTCTCTAAACGTATATGAAAACTGGAAATCTGATTCCCTCCGGCAAGCGGCAACGTGCATTAACCACCGCTCCATCACGGGGAAGTGGCAGTTCCAGGGAAACTTTAAGCCTCTCCTCAGAAATTATCAGCGAGGACTGACACAGGTCAGAAATGACAATCATGTTTTATTTTGCAAGACATTGAGACTTGCTGTAATTTCCCTGCTATCTTTCCTCTCTTTTCATAAATAAACAAAGAACAGAGAGCAAACCAACCCCCTTTAAATTACAAAGGATTTTTTAATCCCTTTCTCTTCTAATTTTTTCCCTTTTTTAAGGAGAATTTGATCCAAATAATCTCCACAGAAGTAGTTATTTTGCACAGAAACCCAGTTTACATTTGCAAAATACACTCAGAAGAAATGTCACCAGTTTCTGCCAGTTATCACTGACTTTTGTTTCCTATGGGAATGGCTATCTCATGTGTCTTTTAATTTCTCAGAGCTCACATAGTGGTTAGTTTTGGACCCGGACTTGTTGCAGTGATCACTTCCACGGCGGTTTGTACCCGTTTCTACACAGTATAGTCGGTGGTCTGCCTTGCAAGCAATCTGGGCAATGGTGGTAGTTCCGTTTCTTCTACAGAGCTCTGCGTCCGAAGCTGAGGTTGCGTCTTCTGGGCATTGCAGTTGCCCGAATAATAAATAATATTAGCAAAAGTCAAGAGTACTGGATAATTGGTCAGTGACACACTTTGCGTTTGAAATTCTTGTGCCGCTGCAATAGACTTGTTCCTTTCCTTTATTGACCCTTGATTAAATTTTTGTAACAGTTACAGACCAATAATAGGCAGCTATTGATTTCTGTGGAGGTGAGTATGAAGATTTACTGCCGCGAGACTGGAAGCTATTGACTCTGAGGAGAAAAATAGTTGGTATTGAGTAGGGGGGTTGCTCATTGAGACACGCTTATTTGCATGCCCGATCGGGCTGGTTTAACATCTCTCCAGCCCGGGGATTGACAGATTAAAGAATTACAGTGGCATGATGTGTCCACCTGCCCCCGGTGACAGCTATTTCCTCCTGGTGTGTCATCAAATGTATTTTCAGACTGGAAATCTGATGTATATCTACACTGGAACCACGTTTGTGGGAATTGAGCCTTCTATTGGCAAAACCCCGTTTTGATGATTTGCCAAACTGACAGAGAAGTTGGAATCTGCCAAAAATCCCTGAAATGGTTCCTTTTGGCTTTTCCAGTTCAACTCTCCCATTGAATTCAGCTCTTCTGCTTTGGGAAGTGGTTTGTGCTTTTCTTCAAGATCTTTCACTTTCCGTTGCATTTGGGAGGAAAAAGTGCTCGTGAGCTCGCTTTTCATCTCAAAAACTCTCTTAAGATCCCACTCTTGTGCTTATCACCTTTTCAAATTGAGGCTGTGCGTGTCATCCCGGGCACTTGAAATTAAAAGGCACTTTGAAATAGTGCCTTTAACGGCATCGTAAGGATAATGGGCAACTTGAAATCGGCTGCTTCATCTCCAAAATGACAAGAACCTGCTGCTTGAACTGCTGATCTGGATCTGCAGATGATGCTATCTCCTCCATCGCCCGTGTGGATGTGCCAATAGGTGGCAATCTCTCCACGCACAGGGACGTGGTGTGGGGCACCTCTCCTGGCAGGTATAATCCCTGGTTTGCCAGGCATTGTGCAATGGGAGCAGGCGCTAAAGTGGGAATTGTATGTACGCTGATGTGATGGGCCTCACGTGGAGGGAAAGAGGAGGGGAAAAAAGGGATTTCCTCCTTTTTATGATACAGCTTTACGACTGCTTTAAGTTTGGTGGCTTTGCTGGGAGGGTGGGCTGGAGAAGGGGGACAAACTAACTTTCCTGTCCCTTTAAGAGCCTTTGTTGGTGTAATGGGATCCTTGATCTTGCAACTGCATAAATCACAGGCAGCCAGTTCAAGTCAATTCATATTTTTGCAGTTCGTTAGCAGCTCGGGAGGAAATTGCATTTATTATAATTGCCTCTAATTGCACCAGATTAGTGATTACAATTATTGATGGTGGCTGATTATTCATTAGGCTTCAAATCAATTCCCCTGCTTCATCATTACCCAAAACAGTAACTCTGATGAAGAGAGAGGGAGGTCTGGAGGAGTCCACGTCCATGCTCCTGCCAGGGAGCCCGCCTGCCTCCAGAAGTCATGCGAACTCAGCACTCAAAGCTGATTAGCGCCTTGATGCGATGGGAGAGGTCGTTAGCCAGCACTTGGGATGCCTTTGGTGGCCAGGAGCTGGATTAAGTCACATCTTCTCCGCATGGCCGGTGCTTGTCCTGTCTCGGGTGGCTTCCTTAGCAGGGCTTGGCTCCCTTTTGCACCGCGCCTGAGGTTCGTGGGAAAGACTTGCAGTAAGTCATGCAGGCGCTTGGAGTGGTTTGCGGCCCTGATACCGCCCTCTGAGGCAGGAGAGCAGTTGGCAAAAGTGAGGCAAGGGGAGCAGCTCCCCCAAACCGGCCCCTGGCTTCCCACGGTGGCAGCCCCGAGCGCGGCACTGCGCGGCAGCCCCAGGTGCAGGCAGCCAGCCACCTGCGCCGCCTCCGAGAGATGCCTAATTGTCAGGAAAGCTGCCTGACTCGCATACTAACCGGCGCTTCGGGTCGAACGTGTCCCCGAGCAGCGCCGTGCCAGCCTGCTTGGATAATCAGCTAAGATGTTGCCTGACGCCGAAGTCTGGGTTTGCGAGCGCGTTGCGATCCTTGCCGTGCTGTCCCTTTCCCTCTGCCTTCTCTTCAAGCAGGCGCCCCAGCTGCGGGTGGGGGGGCTGCTTATCTTGCTGCCTTCCCACCTGGATAGGCATGGCTCTGAGAAGCTGAAGCCACTCAGGATAAATCCAAGGAGCTTGTTCTATTTTGGTAGCTGTGCAGTTGCTTTGGCTGGCACGGGCGGTGTTGGCTCTGGCTGGAGATGCTGCTGCTCACAGTTCTGACCCATCGGATTGTGTTCTTCCTCCCATCCCTGGTCTGCAGCTGGAGGTTGCTTCAAAACCCCAAGCTGTCCCAGTGGCAACGGCAATTGGCTCCTCTGCAAATCTTAGTTACATTTATATTGCACTGACTGGTGGGTGCCAGTATTGGATATGATATTGCAGAGTTTGAACGTGTTCCCAGAAGTGATGGATGGGTTGGGAGCCTTCAATGTGCTGGGGTCAGCTGCCAACCATCCCTCCTGCTGGCCCATAAAGCCAGGATCCTTGTTTCCTTCCTGATGGGGGGACCAAGGGATGACCTCGGGCCCTGAAGCACCACCAGTCGTCGGCCTCCCTTCAGTGACGGAGCAGCTTTGCAGGAGTCAAGGGGACCGGGTGTCAAAATTATGCCCGACAGGCGGGATTGGGATCCATAGTTGGGCAGGACATGCAGGTCTCGGATGTCTCTTAAAGGCCAGTTATCATCTACATTTTCCCCCCATTGATCCTCGTTCTGCTGCTGCACTCAAACATCACTAGGAAAAAAGAATCACAAAGAAAAGGGGGCGGGGGGGGAAGGTTGGTTCTGTTCATTAATCTCACCCGTTCCCGTCATCAGGAGGAGTGAGGCCTGAAGGCTCAATTAGCCTTGGTGGCTCCAGCTCGGTGACACATGACAGCTTCCATCGCTTTCCTCCCAGAGACTTTCCCTCCTCATGTTCGTCTCCAGCTGTTTATCCCCCACAGTTGGGCACCGCCGGCCCTGCTGAGGCTTTGCAGGGGGAGGTAAGGTGGGAGGCACTGGAGGAATAGGGGCATTGCCTCCTGCCCCCAGGCGGGTGAGGATGGGGACATGGTTGGAGGTGGTGGGCAGGAGCTAGCTCTGCTAGGACAGACAAGGTCAACGGTGCCTGTCCTCTTCAAATGCAGGATTTGGGACTGCTGCGAGGTCTGTAGGAATGTTTCTTTTTGAGATCTGGGGGTTTTATCTGAAAGTGGAAGGATCAGGACCCCTGGGTCCCCATCCTGCCCTTGCAATGCGAGTGCCTGATGCGGGCTCCCACAGCCTGATATCGTGCTGTCACCATCTCAAACGTGTCTATCACCTGCCAAGGCAGGGAAGGTTTTACATAGGGTGAGATGGACATCTTGCCTCTCACTCTAAACGTCCCAGTTGGAGAGATGCAAATCTGGGTCCTCTGGAACTTCTGCAGCGCTAGCAATTGTGTTTGCCCCGAGGGAGATAAAATTCAGATTGCGGTGCTAATGCAGTTAATATCTCCTGCTGGGGTTGAAGCAGAGCTTGCTATGTTTTATGCATGTCCCAGTAGCATTGCCAAAATGTTTGAGCATGCCAGAAATGATATGAACAGGCACCAGTGCCTCCACCATCTCTCCTGTTACCCACTTGCAGCGGGTGGGTGAGCAGCAGGAGAGGGCTGGGTGTACACCGTGAGCTCGCCGTGGCTCGTGGCTACTTCCCCAAATGCCCCCTGACTCCCACCTCCTCGGTTACCTTCTGCCCCTCTCCTGAGCTCGGCAGGAATGAGCAGCATCTCTTCATTTTGGAAGTTTCCACCTCTTGCATTGCATTTAACCTGGCTGGCCTGTTTGTCCATCTCTCTGGTTTTTCTCCTAATTTGCCTCAGCATATGCTCAGGAGTGATTTATTTTGGTGATTGTTCACAGAAAAGAGTTATTCTTTTGTCCTGCTATTTCAAATAGCTATGAGCATCTCAAGTCCCCCAATTATTTTGCTGCTTACATTCAGTAGGTATTGCCACAGCAAAATTCAGGTGCTCAGATTCCTCTCCCAGGGTCTCTAAATGTCCAGCAGTGCCCCTAAATAGCGCTTTACAGTCATTTGTAGGATTTTGGTGATGCCTTGGAGAGATCTCCTCTTCCACCGAGGTGGAAACAACTCAGAAGTATGGACCTAAAGCAGATTTTAAGGTTAGAAAGCTGTTATTAAAGGGAAAAGACACCCCAGTATTTTCAAATCTCCTGATTTTTGAGGACTAGACTCCTGCTGAAGGTTTGGAATCAACGATACTGTGAACATCTTCCACGGGCTTGCACGGAATTAGTTGTCATTAATATGGATTTACAGAAAGCAAGTTTTGAGCCCGTCTCTTTGAAAACTTTAACTTGCAAAAGTAAAGAAAAAAAATCAGATACCAGTAGGGAATAAAAATGGCATCATCTGAGCCTTTCTAGTAGAGCAACACAGCTTGAACTTCACTAATGAGCCCAAGAGTTTAAAAATAGATATATATAGAGAGAGAGAGATGGGGGGGGAGAGAGAGAGAGAGATGGCTTTTGTAACTTTGAAGTATTGGCAGTTGGGTATCTTTGGTTTCTGGATGGTCTGCAAACACATACAGTTTGGCATGATGTTTGATGTCCACTATTTACTCCACGTTTTCTCCCTCTTGCTGCTTATAGTTTCATTGCTAGAAGCTCCTCTCCGTCTTGTGATACTGTCCAGTGCTCAGAAGCGGTGCCAAGTTCCTCCTGGTGGTACCTGTGACCTCAGTGAGGAAAGAGGGATTTCCCCCTCCTCCTAATGCCGAGTCAGCGCTATTTAGGAAGTTGAATAAGGAGGTCTGCAGGCTTCTGGGGAACTGGGATTCTCATTTTGGGGTGGAAAGATCTTTACCTGCAGATAAAAGAAATAAGAAAGCGAACTAACAAGCTGAAATTGTAATATCTGAGAAGTGTGCTGGATAATTAGCCTGCTTACAGGTAGCATCCTTGCAGGACATGAACCCTAAGAGAGGAGTGTGACTCCCTGCCTCCTTCCTCTCTTGCCTAAATGCTCCAAGGGAGTTCTGAAGCGATTTACAGTTGACTTAGGAGATAAATCTCTCCTGGCAGATGGGAGGGAATTCATTTTGGGGTTTTGAAGCAAACACAGTTAAATCTTCTTTTCCCGGCTGAGTCGCTTGTCTTGGGAATGACAAGAGGGCTCATGGGTGGGAGCTCTTGCCTGCATCTGCCGCAGGACCCATGGAGTCACCTTTGCCGCAGACCTCTAAATTGTGCATGGCTTTGCTGGGGGGAGCAAGGTTTTGAGGCTACCAGCCCCATCGCCACATGCGTTATTGCCACCGGTTTCAGGGCAAAAGCACAAAATGCAGTGACTTATCTGAAGAGAGGAGGGGAACCTGCTTATGGGGGTCCAAGCCCAATGTCTTACTGCTAAGGCATTGCTTCTCCATCTCTTTCGGACAGCTTTCCCTCGCGTTTCTTTGATGGTTCGGAGTGAAGTTGCCTGCAATTGTCATGGAAACGAGCTCTTATGCAGGGCCGGGTGGTAGCAGGCAAGACAGAGCCATCTGACCCTCGCCTAGCTCTGCTTTCCCCTGTCCACCCCGATATCCTCAGTCTGAAGCCACCCCAGTGCTGCTGTTGTGCTCTCGTAAACTGGCTTTCGGAGGAAGGATGCTCAGCGTGGGGTGAAAAGCAGTGGGTTGCTCGTAACCTCTGCGGGAGGGTCCGGCTGTCTGATGGCCTTCGTGTTGGCTGAATTCATAGTAGGTGATTCCCCCACCCCAAATTCCCTCTGTTCCAGGTCTGAGAGAAATTTCTGAGTAAGTGGAAGTTGTCAGAAAAATGCCCTGTGTCAGAAACAGGGAATTATCCATATCAAATTGTATCTAAGGCAGAAACACTCTGTTTTGAATAATGCCGCAGAAGGAAGATTGAAACACTTGCAGTTTATTGAAGAAATGAGAATTGACAATTCTACCTTTTTATTTTTTATTTTTGATGCCATCGCTCAGGTTTTGGGAAGCATTTCTGTTTAATAGCATAAGCCTTTCCTGTGCACATGTGTCTGTTTAGTTTGGGCTTGGGTTTTATGGTTTGGGGGCAGTGAAAGGGGGTCTTGAGGGTGCTTTTGTCTGGCAAAGGCCTGGTTTCCAGTGAGCTGTGGGGTTATGGCTGCTTTCGGGCTGTGCTGGGAGATGGTTATTGAAGCAGCACTGGCTTTCGTAGAATCATAGAATTGTTTAGGTTGTAAAAGACCTTTAAGATCATCTAGTCCAACTATCAACCCAACACCATCATGCCTACTAAACCATATCCTGGAGTGTCACATCCACACGTTTTTTGAACATCTCCAGGGACGAGGACTCCACCACCTCCCTGGGCAGCCTGTGCCAGTGCCCCACCACTCTTTCAGGAAAGACATTTTTCCTAATATCCAATCTAAACCTCCCCTGGCGCAACTTGAGGCCATTACCTCTCGTCCTGTCGCTGGTTCCTTGGGCGAAGAGACCAACCCCCTCCTCACTACACCCTCCTGTCAGGGGGGTGCAGAGAGCGATCAGGTCTCCCGTCAGCCTCCTCTTCTCCAGACTAAACAACCCCAGCTCCCTCAGCCGCTCCTCATAAGACTTGTCCTCCAGCCCCTTCCCCAGCTTCGTTGCCCTTCTCTGGACAAGCTCCAGCACCTCGATGTCCTTCTCGTAGTGAGGGGCCCAAAACAAAACACAGTGTTCAAGGTGTGGTGCAAAAAGGCAGGATCTGCAGATATTTTCTCCCGGCTCTGCCACCAATGCAGTCAGACCTCATGGGAGACAAGGAAGGTGTTGCCTGCCTCAGTTTCCCCTTTCAACATCACTTCTCCTTAGCATTAACTCTGCCTGAGCTGTGCAGCATGTCCCAGGGGCACAGCCTGAGAGGGAGGGAGCAATCTGGAGGAAGGAAGAGTTCGGAAATAACTTTTGCTCAGTGCCCAGATCCCCGATACAACCGAAAGCACTTTGGAAAGGTCCCAGATGCTCGCGGGGAAGCGGGCTGCTCAGCCAAGCGGGACGGAAAGGCGCATGATACAGTGATGCGGTGCTGGAGAACGACAGCCTTGTCATGCTGACTTATGATGGATGAGGAAAAAACCTATTTCTCATCGGCGGTGGGAATACATGAAGTGTAAAGAAGGATGCACCGGGAGTCTCTGGGCGATTCATCTTGTGTCGGGCATGCTCCTGGAGTCGGCAGAGTTGAGAGAGAGTGTGTGCCAGCAAAGCCAAAAGGCACAGAAAAAAGGCGGGGGCTAGGGAGAAAATTCATTATGTGAAGGATAATCTCACTGGGAAATAGCAAAATGTCAGCAGCACCCCAGATAGGGGTAGAGGAGAAAAATTAACTGGGGGCATTTGTCAGCTGTTAAAGCAGGCGTGGATTGGAGCAGAGCGGCTGGATGCCGAGGCGATGGCTGCCGGAGCGGTGCGGGATGGGAGGCGTTACGGAGAGGGGAGCGGGGCAGGAGGGGAGCCTCTCCCCGCTGGAGCTGGGGGATTTTGGCACCGGGGCTGGGCCCTGCCATAGCGGGCAGCCTTGCGGGACGGTATCTGCTCTGCCACGTGCCACAGGGTGCAGCTTTGAGCTTGGGATTTTTTCATGGAGGGAGAAAAAATTACTGCACCCTACTCCCCAGGAGCTACTTTTCACCTCTCGGGAATTAGTGTAAGCCTTGGTTTTGTGTTTTGGGGTTTTTGGAGGTTTTTTTAATTGCAAAAGATGGTGCCTCTCTGCTTGCAAAGCACGGGCTGGCGACCTCCCGGCTCGGCCGCTGGTTCTGGCCCCGTTAAAGCGGCGCGGAGCCCCGTTAGCTGTGGCGGAGAGCTGAGGGGGTGAGCAGGCTGCCGGATCCGTGCCGCTATTTGCACAACTGGAAACGGCCTGACCGCAGCCTGTGCGAGGGCTTCATTTCGTCCCTGGCACAGAGCGCACCAATTTCCAGCAAAGGAGCTGAGCTCCCATCTGGACTGCAATAGCTGTTTGAAAGAAAGTCAAAACCGAGCTCTGCCAGAAGAGGAAAACCTTGATATTCTTCCTGGCCGGGATACTTAGGGAGTTTTAGTGTTTTATCTCATCCTAGAGTGAATTTGCATGCTGTGTGGTCGGAGAGCAGCCTTCAGCTGCCCTCAGCATCCCCGTGGGAGCTGGGGAAGGGTCTGCACTCAGGGAGGTTCCCGACGCCTTGTTTTCCATTTGGTAAATCTAAAAAGCTGTTTTGCTTCGTGAAATCTCCTGGGTCAGGTGGCAGCAGTAAATAGCTGAGGCGTTTAGAAATGATTGAGTCATTATTTCAAAGTGTCACCAAGCCTGCTGCCCCAGCAGCGCGTCTGGCAGCGCTTTCTGCTCGGTATGCACACAGCACAGAGAGAAAGTTTAATAGCCGGAGTCCCAGGGCACAGTATTTGGTATAACAGTTGGGGCTTGACACCAAATAAAAATCCCCTATTAAAGAGATCAGGTTAATTTATTGTGTGAAATGAACCAACTTAAACTGCTCCCAAATAGACAGTATATTGTACTTTTTCAGTGGGAGTGAAAAATTATTGGAAGCCTCTGCAGCAGGCTGTTGGGCTGCTCCCGGGGCTGTGATGGCTGCTCTCTGCCTTCACGGACCTCTCTGTCCGGCCACGGGGTAAAACCCTTCCTCGTGCAAGGGCTGAGGGATGCAGAAGCTTTACAGCTGGGAGCGCTCGGCGTCTCGGAGCTGCTCTCTAACGGGCTCTGCAGCGCCCAGGGAGCTGCTAAGTCTGACCCGGGAGCTTCTGGAGAGGTGTCTGCATGTGTCTAAAACCAAGTCCAGGCTGAGGTGCGGGAAGAGGTTGTAAAGCTCTGTATTACTGTTCTTCTATGCGTTATTTTTTGTGGCAGTCAGGAATGTGCGAAGCTCAGGGCCCTGGGAGGAGATCCCTGCGCGGAGGTGCTTGCAAACTGAGCAGGGACCCAGCCAAAGGAAGAGAGAGGTGGGGAAAGCTCCGGGGGAGAGACATCAGCTGCTCTGCTGGACAAAGCCTGGGTACCACTTAGGGCCCCGCTCAGCTCTCGGAACAGGACTTGGAATGCCGATTAGGCTTGCAGCAGGCTGCCTGGGGATGGGTAGCTCTCTGGGGGAGTGCCAAGCACCGCTCTGAAAAAGCTGGAGGACCAGGGCTGCTTGCCGTGACCACCGAGGGAGCCCTGGGACCTCGGCTCTGCCGTCCTTCGAGGGGGGGCTGCATCCCGGGCACCCATAGTGCAAAGCCCTTGGTCCATGCGTGGGACTTGCAGGTGTGGGTGGGAGATGAGCAGTGTTAACAGCCAGCGCAGCTCCCACAGCATCGGGGTGTCTGGCTCTGCGCCTCATTTTCCCCATCTTCCCACCAGGCAGCGATGCCGTTTCCACCTGTGTTGACTGAAACTTCTTCTCCAGCTTGGGGCTGGAAGAGCCTGCCTGCCATTTGTGTCCTTTGGCAGAGAGAGAAGCCCCAAATGACTTTTCATATCGATCTTCACCATGAGTAATGCAGGGAACCAGAGGTGTAAGTGCCACTTCTTTCCTCCGCTGCTCTGTTAAGTGAGACTTTTCTTGCCGAATCCTGAAAGGAAAAGACAGTCTCCTCCGCAACCGGAGACCCCCTTCTCCTTTCCGCCCCAGGAAACCGTGGTACAACTTGAAACCGATTAATAATACACAAAGGGATGATGTGGTTGGGCAAAGTGCGGCGGTTTCCTCGGCTGGCTTGTGTTATGCTTTTATTAAGCTGCGATCTAAAGCAAAGGAGAGGGAGTGATTTTATAGCCCGCAGCGTCTTGTTTGCAGTTTATTTTCCAAAGATGCTCGGTAGAATATCAATTGCCTGCGATGAGAAATCCCGGCAGGTGCTGCCTTGGAACAGAGGAGGCTGCACAAGTCAGCACGGTCCCTCCTGGCGTCGATGCGCTGGTGCAGGCAGGACTCGAGCTGCTGCTTGGTCCCACGCTCTGACTCGGCGTAATATCAGCTGCCGCGGGATGGAGATGGATGCTGGGGCTGGGGGGAGGCTGTCGGGGTGGGCAGAGGGCTGGAAGAGCAGGGGATGGTGGGGGGATTGAGGCAAAGCCCCCCTGCCCGTGCTGTTCCCGTGCCTGCAGACCCCTAAATCCAGAGGTTTTAGTAGAAGCACAGATGTTCAGCCCTGCTTGTCTAGGTTTCAATGGCGTCGCTCATTAGTACTTGCAGGGAGAGAGGCAGCGGCTGGGGTTTGGACAGGGGACAAGGAAACAGCCCGTGTGTCAGATGGCAGAGAAGGGCAAAAGGAAAGGGGAAACAAAAGGAGAACTGGAGAAGCGTGGTGACTTGCCCAAAGTCACGCCGCAGCGCGTGGGGAGGGAGCCAGGCGCCTGGCTGCTCTCTAGCCCGGTGACCTGTCTGCTAGATTGTGCTACTCAAAGTAAAAGCATCTTTTGCCTCCCTTGTGGGGATGTATCGAGGACAGCTCGTAGTTATTGGCGTGTTTCCTAGCCGCTGTGGTGAAAGCAGCTGAATTCCTGAACGTACGGCAGGAAAAAAAAAGGGGTAAAAAGAAGCTAGGCAGGGGTTCTGCTTGAAGAAAATAATGCTTTCTGGTTATTTGCCATGCTCTGAACCCTCTACGATCCCGTTGAGCCCCCTTTAATGCCAGGCGATGGAGGGCGCAGACAGACTCCTGCCATCAGGCAGAAGCTCTCGGAGAGCCACAAAGCCCAATCAGCGGGAGAGGAACAATCGAGGTGCTGGCGGTCTCAGAGCTCTTCTGCTGATGAAGAGCAGGGTCTGGACAAATTTGGAATAAGAAATCATCCGTTGAGGAGGAACACCTAGTGACCTAGCTGGGGAAAGGAGGCAAAAAGTTCTCATCTATTACTTCTGTGTCTTTTCAGAGCATCTTTAATCATATCCTGCATCATCTTCATCAGAGGGAAGGTGGTAATCAAGGCAGCTGGCTGGGGATGATGCTGTTTCTATACGCCGCCAAGGCTGTTCTTTTAGGGATAGTCATGAGAATAGCTCTGGTGGAGTGTGGGGAATGCGTTTTGGATGCGTTTGGCTTTTTTTTTTTTTTT